>PVLA01000081.1:21103-178100 GCA_004027455.1 Hydrochoerus hydrochaeris | reverse complement strand
GTCCTAGCACCCAATTCCCACATGCGGTGTCCTTTTCCTGGAGAAGTGATTCCTTGAAGCGCTGTCCTCCACCCATGGACCTTGTCACAAGGCGTGGATGGACTAGGACGTGACAGTATATAAAAAGTTGGAAGCACTAGTCTTGTACACTGGCAAGATGTTTTGTATGGCAATTTATAATCTTGAGAAAAAAATGAAATTTGATTTGATTTGATAAGACTTAATTCTTGGAAAGTATTTAAAGTCTTATCTAAAACTGCAAGAAGGGGATTTATTTAATTATAAATCTTGGTTGAATTTTTAGCTTCATACAGTAAACACAATAGATTGTTTTAAAATTGACTATCCTTTTAATATATTTGCAGTTTGACTTCGAGATTGCCTTTAAAAAACCTATTTTTCTCCATGTTTTGCCACGGACTCAGTGTTTTTAAATGTTACAAGCCTTGTTTCATTTAGGGAATGGTTTTTAGCATTTACAGCATTAAAAATAGTCTTTAGCCACTGAGATAATTAGCTGTGTGTATCATACTTATTATCCATGTCACTTTAGGAAAAAGACCAAGAATGTCTACCTCAACATCCTGTTCCCTCTTAGCTGTTTTCCCTCACTCTCGCCTTCTTCCTCTTCTGACCCATTATTCCTGGGCCCCTAACACTAGACTGCGCAGTGTGCTTTGAAATCATTCCCCCATGCTATTTCCAAATGTTTAGTAAAGTTGCTGTTTGTTTGTTTTTTTGTGGAAACTACTGGCCAGCTTGTTCTTTGTGTCCCAGTGTAGGCACCTGAGTGGAGACAGAGCAAGGATATCAAGACACGTAACCACGTAAGCCTTGAAATTAAGGCATTAAGTCAAGTTGCCGTAAATTTCTGAAAGACAGAATATTGGGTTACAAAAATAGTACCCTAATCTTCAAAGGACAGTAGGGATTTGTAAGGAAGATTTTAAGAGTCTTTTAAAATCCAAAAAGACTGAGAAATATTGTCCAAGCCAGCAGTCTCCAGGCCTGTTACAGCTTGGATACAACCTATGTATACATCTCCCTGAAGTAAAAATAGTTTTTACCCTGAAGTAAATAAAAGCAATTCCTTAAATGCAATGTACAGAAGAAATAAGAAAGTACTTCAAAATAAAATAATATACATTTCAATATCCAAGAACAATTGATAAAGGTACTTATTATGATTTAGGTGGAGAAGGTCCCCCAAATATATGATGTACTCAGAGGTGGGGCTTTTGGGAAGTGACCGAATCATGGGGTTTGTAGCTAACACGCTCTCATTAGGTGGGGCCTGGTTGGGGGAGGTGTGGCCTGAAAGGGTTTATCTGTCTTCCCTGGCTCCTCTTTCACTCTCTGCTTCCTGGTTGCTGTGATATGGGCAGCTCTTCTCTGTCACTAGGCTCTTTCACCACGCCATGTCAGCGTTTGACCATGGACTGTACCTTCTGAAACTATGAACCAAATAAACCTCTCTTCCTTTAAATTGTAGGTGTTAGATGCTGTGTCTCAGCAAGGAGGAAAGTAACTAAAACACTATTCTAGAAGAACTAATGAGAAAATTAGATGTTTTATGTGTAAAATTCCTAGGAATATAACAGAAACAACTTCAGTGTAGTATGAATGTGTGGTGATGGTTTCCAGGACATATGTGGCACAGTTGGGTCTTAGGCTAGCATGTGAGATTCTGGAAGATGTTATCTTTCTTGCCATTCCAGATTGTCCTGGGTGCATCCTCACACATGCTGCTGTTTTGTGGCTGACTGATTTTGCCCATGTACCTGGAAATTTGGAAACTTCCATTCTGGATTCAGCTCAGGCATTTGCATTTTTTTTTTTTGTCACAGGGAGGACTTGAAAGAATTTAACAGCCTGAATTCTCATAAATCTCTATAGAAACCTGAGGTACTTAACAGATTTTATTGAGATCATCCACTTACTCTCCATTTCCTTTACCAACCTGAAAACTTGGCCATTGCAGTGGCAAGTTGTCAGCATTTATCCAGTGCTCTGCGGAAATTTCAGGGAATTAAATGATTCTAGTCAACACCAGCCAAGACGCTGATGCTGGCAGTTTTCTGACCAGTATCCTTACTCCTTAGTTTACTCCCATGCCACTTCCAAGCCATTGCTATCAGTTTTTCAGTAGAATGCTCAGCAGTGATGCCCCTATGCAAAATATTGGGACCTTTTCTTACTAAAATTTCCCTGATAACATGTAGATCAGAGCCTGTGTTTCTGTTAACTAATCTGAAATAAAAATTAGCTGGTCAGAATATTCTAAAAACTTACAGTGAACTTTACTTAACACCCTTTAAAATTTTCAATGAAGAGAAGCAGGGTAGATTCATAGTTAAGAGGAAAAGCTCAGGCTGGAGATGCAGCCCAAGGCTGCAGTGCTTACCTAGCATGCTCAAGGCCCTGATTTTGATCTCCAGAATTAGAAAAAATAAATGAAAAAGGCAAGCTCTAGAAAATCCACCTGCATTTGGGAGGCTGAGGCAGGAGAATCATTGCAAGTTAGAGACCAGCCTAGGCTACAAAATGAGCCCAAAGCCAGCCCGAACTTCAAAAAGACAAAAAAAAATCCACCTGTGGGGGTTCAAATTGGGGTCCTGCCCATTACAGCGAATCACTTAAGCTCCTTGACAACTGACTCAAACTGTCGAAGTCTTAATTTTCTCATCTGACAATAAGGATAAAAGTACATGAAACACTTGGCCAGGGCTCAATAAATGTTAACCATTAGTATTATCATGCAGTGTCTTGAGTGAGGTCATTGGATAAGCTAAAGCAGAAATGAAATGTACAGTAGCAGAGTTTCTATAATGATGAGTACTGGTTTATTCTTATAATTTAAGCTATTTTCAAAATATATAAAGTAATAGACCCTCTTATCCCACATTGAAGAGGATCTCAGGCTGGGATTCTAGTGGGAGAAGAGCTCAGATGGCAAGAATCTGCACCCTGAGAAGCAGAATCAGCTGCTCAGATGAAGGGAAGACTGAGCTCGTGTGAAGAGAGGTACATAGATTTCATGGAAAAGGCTCTGCGGAGTGAGAATCAGATCCTCGCTCCCCTCCATGTCTGTTTCATTCTATGGCCAGAGAAAAGTGCCAAGTTCAGCTGTACCCTGGGAAGTTGCAGGAAGCGAAAACTTCCAAGAGAGCTGGACAGGGCCCAATGGCGCAAGAACTGAGAGTGCTGCTGTCTCCCTGGAGCAGTAGGCAGCCTCTTATTCCACGTTGATCTGGTCCAGAGAAGCAGCCAGCATGTGGTTCAGTGCAGAATAGAAGTTAGTTCAACCTCCAACATGACCATGAGGAGTGAATAAAGAAATTAAGCTAGGATCCCACCTTCAGTAGTGCCAAAGAAAGGCTTCCTAAACACCCACTGTTTACTGGAACTCGTGTTAAACTGTATTTTAGGACCTTGCTCTTCATTTCCATGATGCGTAATTGATAAGATCTCTTCCTCCTCCCTCATCTATTTCAAAGTCCATGCACATTGAACAACTTCTTCTATCATGTTTTTTCAATTATTGAAATACGTGAAGTTGCATTTTTGCTGAGTGGTAGACATGTTTTGGTTAAGCCAAATAAGTACTTTGCCCACACCCAGTAAGTATTTCCATGATTAAACATTAACAAATAAAAACACAGACTCAGGATTTAAAACCTTTGAAAAATACAGAGGTAAAAAGGAAATTACTTTTTCACCCTCCACACCTACATTTATCCCATTGATGAAAGGTAGCTACTAGTCTCTTATTTCTTTTTTCTTCTAGAAAATATATAGAGAAATAATATATTTTTAAGTTTTATGCAAATAAGATGAAGTTTCTTTTTGTCTCTTTGTTGCTACATCCTCCAAGAATACCTGGATGAGTTTCCATCATATTTGAGAACAACTTCTAAAGATAATTTGACTTAAGACATAATCTGCACAAGAGAGATGAAATTCACTTTGGAGACTCCTGTTAGACTTTCCCATGAAGTAAACATTTTTCTTCTAAAGCAATTGACACCAAAGCACAGGAAGTTATAGTTCTGATGCCAACTGGAAAAGAACTGCCACATAGACTGAGAGATCAAGGACAGAAAACCCAAACTGGGATTTCAGGTATTGTTCCCAACAGGAAATCCACAGCAATAGGCACTCTAAATTGCCCATGTTAATTTCTGATGAAATTCTTTCCCAAATGAGAGTTGGGTTCCTTTTTTCACTATCCCTTAGGATATGTATTAGCAGAGATTTATTTATTTAATATAGGTTAATGAATCTCTCAAACTGCCCTGGACAGATTGCTACTTCTCCATGGGTTCTTTCTTTCCCCACATATAGTATTTTGTAGAACACACAGAACATACACGAGTGTCTACTCTGAATCAGGGATTGTATGAAGTGATAAGATTATAAAAATTGTCAACATCTGAGCTCAAGTCAATTAAGAAGGAGCCAAATTTCACTAGTGGTCTAGAGACTATGTTAAATGTCTACGTTGAGTGTGAAGCCCTTAAATTAACAAGCTTAGAAGCTATGGATTTTTTTTTTAGTGATTTCCTTATAAACATTCATTCATTCATTCATTCATTCATTCAACAAATGCAGTTAGCCTCCTATTCTTGGGTTCTATAACAACAGGTAAGACAAACCATGGGTAAAAGATATTTGGAAAAAGAAACCATCTGTATTAAACATGTAAAGACTTTTTCCTCATCATATTCCCAAAACAACACAGTAACATAACTTTATATTCACCATTTGCATTGTCTTAGGTTTTGTAAGTAATCTAAAAATGATTTAAAGTATATAGGACAGTGTTCATAAGTTCTATGCAAGTAAGCCACTTTGTATAAAGGAATTGAGCATATGCTGATTTTACTATCTATATTAGTCACTTTCCTGTGTCTTCTGGTAAGAATCCAGGAACCAATCTCCCATGAATACCGAAGAGTCACTGTATATAGTTAGTGCAAAGATTTGGTTGGAAGATTCTTACCAGTCATTGTAAGGACTTTGGTTTTTACTTTAGATGAAATAGAAGTGACTGGAGTAACTCTGAGCAGAAAATAGACAAAGTAAAATGATTTACATCTTAACAAATAAACTATGGCTATTATATAGAGAATGCTGTCTGGGGGTGAGGGTGGAGAAACCAGTAAGAGGCCATTACAGTAATATGGGGGGAGGTGATGGTATATGGATAAGGTTGTAATGATAGAGGTGACAAAAATCCATTGTAATGCAAGTTGCAGTGATCCATGCACACTTGTGTTGATCACAGCACAACTCATAACAGTTAAATCTTGGAGAAGGCTTCTATGTCCATCAACAGAAAAACGGATAAAGAAATGGAGCACTGCTCTGCCATAAAGGATTCACTTGAGTCATTTATATGAAAAAGGATGCACCTTGGGACCATAATGTTATGTGAAATAAATCAGACACACAAACTTAACTGTCACATGGTTTTTCTTATGTGAGAAGACCAAATTACAAAGAGCAAGATAAAAGACAAATAATAAGAAATAAGCAGATAGATCTTTTGCAAAAGGAAGAGGATCAAGAGATGGAGGAAAGGAAGGTGATTTTAAAAAAGTAAGATGTGTTATATACATGTACCAACAGCCCACAAGAAATTAAATTAAGTCATTATGTACTGTTAACCTGTACCAATAGATATTAAACATTTAAAAACATCATTTGTACTCAGGGTATATTCTGAAGACATGTTTGAAGATAGATTAACGTAGTGTATGAGCATATTATAGATTGAGAGTTGGATTTAATAGGAGTTAGAGCTTAACTGGGCATATATACTAAATATGCTGGAATATGATTATGATAATTGAACATGAAGGGCTGGGGATGCAGTCCAGTCATAGAGCACTTGCCTAGCATATGCAAGGCCCTATGTTCAATCCCCACACAAAGAGAGAGAGGCATGGAGGGTAGGATTCAATATAGGAGCATAGAAGTCTAATTGGATAAAGAAGGATTTGAAGAGCTTTATGAGGTGGTAGAGTTAATGGATTATTGATTTTGATATTGCCAAAGGTTATATCCTTGGAGACAGGATTCTGTTAAAAATAGGTGCTGGTGGGAAGTTGTGTACTAGAAATTTAAATTATAGTGAGGTTGCATTTTTTCATAATAACAAGATGTAAGTTATACTAGAGGAATGAGAGGCTGACCCAGGGTAAGGACAAGATCACAGAGAAAATGATGTAAAGGAACTGAGACATTTGAGTCCAGGAAGGATCGTTTCCATGGATCTTAAAATCACTAAGAATTAAGCTAACACTGGTGATTTATCCCCTAACAAATTTACTGTGGCTTTTGTATAGAGAATGCTGTCTAGGGAGCCAGGGGCTCTGAGTTAGAATTAAAATCTAGTGGATGACTGAAGCCAGAAAAAGTCCAGGCTGGTCAGATGAATGGGCTTCAAAGGCAGAGAGTTTTAGGGAGGAGGAGGAGGGAATGACCTGGGGTAAAGGAGAGAGTTCAGTTAACTACGTCAAGTTTCCTTTTACCCACAGGCCCAAGTGCTTCATGAATACAGAGGAGCGGCCTCCACTCGGAGCATCCTGGAAGAGTCAGGCTTATTACATGACAAGAGGAGGGAGAAGAGATGGCGAAAATCTTGTTGATGATGGACCAGGAGTTCCAGAGGACCTAATCTCCCTCCTGCTCCCACCACTGGATAAGTAGAGATTGGCAGTGCAAGGATTGTATTCTGAACATCCTTTCACCAGCTATGAGTTTTCCAGTCTTCAGTTAATCATGAATTTGATTAATCATGAATACATTCTTTTGGATTTCTCTAGTGGAAATGTATTTTGCATTTTTACAGTTAATGTGCTTTACCTACTACAAAAATGTCTAGGCGCATCACTAAATCATGTATTATAATGAGGTTCTTAGTGCCAAAAAAATTGTATTCTGTTACATAGGATTAACTACATTTCTGCTCTTCTTCGTATAGGTTTTCTGTGACGGGCACTCTGTGGGACTAACCAGGAGGAGAAGGGACCTATTCAGATTGGTAAGTGCATCCTGGGTTTAGGACAAGTCAGCAAACAGTGGGGTTGGAAACTTCCTGAACTTCTCAGCAAGTCCCCAAGTGGTAAAGGATTAACAAGAGGTTGAAGAGAGTTGAGGATTTCTGGGACATCTCGTGGGAGAACGTGGATGAGTTTTAGCAATTCTGCTGAGTGACAGTTGGGAGCCAAAGGTTATTCTTTGTGTAATTTTTGTTATTCTCACAACCTTGGACCTCAGTCATCTGTCAGAGTGCCTGGGAAAGCCAAGGCTACATGTATTTTAAATTGATTAAATCCTTCAATGCTTAGCACTAAATTAAGCGTGCTGTCCTTTTTTTCCCCTAATAGCTATCACATGACATTAATCCAGAGCAGTAACTGGAGTTAGATTTTCTTTACAATGTTTTTGCTTTAATGTGAGGCTAAATCATTGCTGCCCTTCAACTTCCTCAGCTGGAATAATGTAATAGATTTTGAAAAGCCTTTTCTTCTTCGAAATAATATTTTGAGATGAAAAACTGATCTTTTGTCCAAGTAATATTAAAAGCATCTCAACATCTCACTGACTTGTTTCTGGAAGATTTCATTTATCCCTTCTTAGAATAGAAATCAAGTGATATTTGATTCACTTAAGCTGTATCTTTATATTTTATATCTATCATGGCCATCACTAGATGAGCAGAAATGTAGTTAATCCTACGTAACAGAATACAATTTTTTTACACTAAGAACCTCATTATAATCAGGTGCCACTGTCACACATTGCTAAGCAAAATCTGATCCTTAGTTCTTTGCATTTTTTGTCCTTTTTTGGATTTGACTCAAAGTAGAATATTGTGATTTTTCAAGGATCAAATTAGTGTTAGGCTTATACCTGAAGCAGATACAAGCTTCATAGACACAAATTTATGTGGGTAAGAGATGTCGACTCACTGTAGTTTTCCACAGCTGAATTTAATGTCTACCTCTAGCAGAGGGAGAGGAAGCTTTATCGTGTTAACTGAGATAAGCCTGGCAAACATGAGAATTTCTCCATGACTTAGTTTAAAAAGCGGTGGAGTCCAGATTGTTGTCCTTTTTTCTCCTTACCCTTTTGGACACGTCTTTCGGAGGTAGGGAGGTGGGATCGTGCGTGTCACGATAGTACTGGGTCAGTAGAGAATTCAGCTCTGGAGCTCACAGAGGAGGCAGGCCACCATGCATGCCCACATGGTCCAAGCTGGCATCTTCAGATGCGATCTTTTTGGAGAACTGTAAGACTTTTGTGGGGCTGGGTGTTTCTTTTGTCCAATTTATTTTCTGAAACAAAGCAAGTTTTGGCCATCACCTCTCACTGTGACTGACCCAGAGCTCTCATGAGCTCGGTTTATCTCCTGGAGAATCAGTGCACTTTTTAAAGATAATTTGCACTTCATTTCCAGAGCTCCAGTGTGATGTGGACATGGTTCCCTCTACGGGAACCCCAGAGTTCCTACAGTGAGCCTGTTACCCTCTTTCCATAGATCAGCTCTCAGAAGGGGAATTGAAACACCTTCTCATAGGGACCTGCCAGGGTCTAAGTTTTCTCCTTCCAACCTTGAAACTAATCCAGGGGGATGCCTGAGATGTAACCCTGGCTCTTTTTAAAGAAATCTTAAGGTGTCAGTTCTACTACAGCTCAACCTTTTAAAACTCAAAAAATTACTAGTTTCAAGATCTACTTTCAGATTTCAACTTTCAAATTCTTTTTATGTCCCTGCTGTTGCTGGAAGCAAAGGATGAGTGACTTGTATGGGGAATGACCAAGTCTGAGGGGATGCAGGGCTTGACCTGAGGACGAGGAGGTAGAGGAGTTGGTGAGTCCTTGAAAGAATTGTCCCGCAGCCTCTACTTCCTGCTTTGACATGATGAACATTGCCATTTGTGACTTCTTCTCTAGACTGTGTGACATTGGCCCATGCTAATTTTTTCCTGATGTCTTCCTCATTCTATTTTAATTTTCTTCCTTCCCAATCAGTTCCTTTTTTTCTGCTCATTATTTTGTTCCAATCAGAGGACTTTGGGTTTCAACTCTTGATTTTTCTGTCTTTTTAGCCTCTGCTCTTTTGAAATTTCATGTATTTCTACACTTTCATCTAGCATAGCCATATAAATAGTGCCTGTTTCCAATCCTGACCTCTACTTTTACATTTCAATGACCTTGAAGGCTTTTCTCATTGGATCTAGCATCACCACAGAACAACACATCTGCAAACACAGTCTTTGTCTTTTATTTGCTTTTCAAAACTAGCTGTCACTTTCCTCTTCATTGCTGTGAAAGGTATCACCATTTTTCAGTCACTGTGTTCAAAATCCTTCCCTTTTCTGACCCTTCTAGTGCATTATTTGGAAATATCACAGATATCTGTGGCCTTATCTCTGCTTAGATTCTCACTGTGGGCCATGAAGCCCATGATCTCTGACTCAGGAATTTCTCTGGCCTCATCTGCTCCTGCTGTGTCATCCCTGGGTCCCTCAGTCACTTTTATCTTATTTGGCTCTGTGCCCTGGCTGTCACACTGTATCCTGCTTCTTGCATTGATGAATGGATTTGTGACTGTTGTAGCCCAGCTCTGACTCTGAATGTCTTGTAGGGTACTTTTTCTCAATGGTGTAATGCTGACTTGATTGATGGAAGAGTCAGTAGAGAGGACTCAGTCTTTGCTGGCCACTGTCTAGCTGAGGTAGGGCTTTGGGGGAACTTCCTTTGCTGTCTGGAGCCTGCTACACACCACCTTGTGATTAAAGGTAATTTTGTCCTGTCTTTTCCTCCTCCTCCTCCTCCTCCTCCTCCTCCTCCTCCTCCTCCTCCTCCTCCTCAGGAATTCTTTACTACCTTTCAGGAGAAGAGTCGAAGACATAGACCTTGCATTTAGGTTTTTTTGCTTCCCATCATCTCTAGCTTTCAACTTTTATGACTGCCATAAAAAACCTGCAGAAGCTCAGCACACCTGCAGTTCCAGCACTTTGGGAGGCTGAGGCAGGAGGATCACAAATTCAAGCCAAGCATGGTTAACTTAGTGACACCGTGTCTCAAAATATAAAAAATAAAAAGACCTGGAGATATAGCTCCATATGAAGGCCCTGGATTCAATGCTCAGTATCTCTCCTTCCACAAAACTGCTCAATAAGCCTACTAAATTGGTTTTATTATTGTCTTTCTAGCACATTTTGCTATTGGATGTCTGTCTTTTCAGATATCTGGAGTACCCACCTATCACTTCCTTCCCCATTTCCTCTTAGGGAATACCCATGTTTTGAGTTTTAGCATAAATTATTTCCTGAAGCCTCTCCACCAGCTTATTGAGTCTCTCCTATTGAAAGTATAAGATAACAGAAATTAATCATTATAATCACATAAACAGAAAGATACACTACAAAGCTACTCACATACATGGTGGAATACATAAGTTTATTGAGTGTTACAGCTATTGGAGTGGGCAGGCTCTGTCTATGTGAACAGAGATGGTTTTTAATTGGTCTTGTGAAGGCCATCTCCCCTTCTTCTGAGGTTTGTCTCTTCTCCAGGTTTGTTGCACACATTAATATTGCCCATCTTGCAGTTCTTTCCTGCTTGGTTTCTTCAGCATCCCTGCTGTTATGACTTGTGTGTAGAAGTTCCCCCAAATCCTCATGCAGTCATAGGTGGAGCTCTTTAGAGGGTAGCTGGACCTAGCATATGATGCTGGGATTCAGTGTGTGATGCTGGGATCAAGTGAGTATGATTACTAAATTAGTCCACCTATTGGCTTGGCATAGTTCTGGGTATAGATAATTGGAAGTCCCTCCCTGGGTGTGAATGCTACCTGTGCTAAGGGCATGTAGCCTGGGTGGAATGAAGGAACAGAAAGAGGGCTAATGTTATAGTTTGCTGCTTTACTGCCTTCTGTCTGCTGCAAACTGTTTCTCTTCTGTGATCCCCCTCTGCCATATCACCCTTCCCTGGAGTCAGCCAATCTATGGACTGAAACCTCTCCTCCTCCTTTAGCTTTCAGTGTTGGGAATTCTGTCTCAGCAACAAGAAAAGTAACCAAAACACCTGCCTTTGGATCCTCCTTGCTCCCAGGATGCCCCATTTCAATCTGGCTTCCCACTTAGCTCTGCTCCATAGGAGCTGCATGGCTCCTGCGTGGCTCCCTACTCACTCGATGGACCAGTTTACGACTCACCTGTATTGATGGCTACCTTTGTCTCTTCTCTAAGTGAGCTTGGTCTAGAGCTATATTATTAGCCTGAAGGTCCTGGAGTTAATTCAAACTGTAAATGTCCAGAGTGATTTCACTATTAGCAGCCACAACCTCGGTGTGCTCCTCTTTCTCTGTTCACTCCTGCAGTGGAAACCATGCCATCTTCTTGTCACCTTTTCTGAAATAGTCTTCAACTGCTCTCAGTCACTCTGTCCTCTCAGCTCCGAGGAGGGTTCCCTCCTTGACCCCTCAATGGTATCTCATTACACACAGAGGAACAGCAAAGTTTCTGCAGGGTGCACCAGCTCCCCTCTGCCTGATTTTCCATCTCTCACACTCTTCTCTTGCCAAACTCTCATAACTCAGGTTTTTGAACTCATGGTGGGATCATTAACATTCTTCATGCCTCAGTTAAAGGTCACCTTCTCAGAGTCACAACTGTTCTAAGTACAATAACTTCTCTCATATTATGTTCTATTGTCGCTCAAGCAATTCTTTATTTGTTCTTACTACTGAAGGGTGGCAGAACATGCTACTTGAGAAAAAGATTATTTTGTGCTCAAGGCACTCGAAAGCTGAGGGTTCTCTGACTCCATTCTTTCTCTTCCTGAGGACAGCAGATAACAATTCTCCTATGGAAGATGTACTCCTGTGCCAGAAGGAAAGTTACGTTCTTATCATTGAGAACAGGAAGCTGAGATGAAGCAAATCCAGTTCGGGTACTAACCCTTATCTTCCTCAGTGCTTCATCAACTAGCTGCAGAGCCCGAGACCCTCTGCTTCATGACACCTCCGCAATCGATTCTTTGTTCCATTCTGTATTCTCTTTTGTTTAACTTTGCGCCTTTGGGTCTTCACTTTTTTTTTTTTTTAAAGAAGGTTCCCATACTATGTAAAACTTGTATGTAAATAAACCTATATGCGTTTCTCCTATGGATCTGTTTATTGTCAGTTTAATTCTCGGGCATGGCCAAAAACACCTTAAGAGCTCAGAGGGAAATTTTGCACTCTTTATACCGCCAGCTACACATTTTCTGCTCCAGTGGTGACCAACCCCCAGAGAGCGGCGCTGTGTGTTCTCACTGCGGTAGCTGCAGGTGGCTGCCATGTGGTAGGAGGTCAGTGAGTCTTACTGAACTATAAATCAATTCAGTCGACAAATTCTGTGGACTTTACTTTCAAAATGTTCTTTCAATGTAACTTCCCTTTCCATCTTTTTTCTTACCAGTTTTATTTCCACTTGACCCTTATGTGAAAGACAGTGGTTAAATTGCTGATTCAGGAGTAAGACTGCTGGAGAGAGTGAATTCTGGACCCAACGTTTTCTAGGCATTGGAGCCTTAAGCAGATTGATTTTGTTTAGTTTTGCTTTTAAGACAGGCTCTGATTGTATAGTTTAGGCTGCGTTTGAGCTCACTATATACCCAAGGTTGGCCTCTAACGCCTCATAATCCTGCCCCGGCCCCTCCAGTGCTGGGATTACAGGGTCGCACCACCACGTCTGGCAAAGCACGTAACAATTATATACTTTAGTTTGCACATCTATAAAACGGAGATGATCATAGCATTGCCCTTCAGTGCTCTATGAAAAACAGCATATGCCCATAATGAGTCTTCCATTACTTGCTGCCTTGTGCCCATGTACTATTTTCATAGCCTTCATTCAGGCCAATGCACTTATGTTCCAGTTACTTGGGCTACTAATCCCTCATCACAAATTCACATCATGACTTTCCCTGATTCTGTGCCTTTGCCTGGGGTACCACTTGGCCCTTCCAAACAGGCAAGTCCTTCTTACCTGTTACCTTCAGCTCCATGAAGATGTAGTTCGAACGCTGCCTGCTCAGTAAAGCCTTCCTCCTAATAATTTTTTAGCAACACTAAAAAATAACAACCACCCCGTACTTATTCAGCACTTACCATATGCCAGATGCTGCTAAATGTCTCACGTTTATTGTGTCGTTTAATCTTTTTAACAACCATACGAGTAGGCCTAATATTAGTCTCCATTATACACACAGACAAAGTGGGGTTAGAGCAGTGAACTGGAATTACACTTCCTTCTCCTCCAGCAGGACGCTGGCTGCCCCTTGGTGATGGCTCTTTCTAACAGGTTATAGAATTATTTATTCATAATGTGGTTGCTTTCTGGCTCCATTCCTGCAGAGTGAGCCCTGGAGGCCGAGAGCTGCGCTGTTCATCTCTTCTGTCCTCACGGCACACTGTGATGCCCATGGTAGACAAAAGCAGCTTTCTCTCACCTGGGTGGTGTCTTCACCAAGGTGCCCCCAATCTGTTTTAGACCACTTTTTCTAATTATGTCTAAAATTTCCCTTGAGTCTTGGAACTGGCTTCAAACTACTTTGGTATTTTTTGAAATAAATTTAAATAATAATTCCTTCATAAAACAATCAATCAAGAAACCAGATGAGGTGGTGCGTGTCTGTAATCTTGGCTCTTAGCAGAGGGGCTGAAGTAGGAGGATCACAAGTTCTTTTGAGTCCAGTCTGGGCAGCTTAGTGACTTAGCAAGACCCTTTCTCGAAATAAAACTTTTAGAAAAGGGATGATGGAGCTTAGCACAAAGGCCCTAAGTTAAATCCCCACCATGGGTCTCTCTGCCTCTGTCAGTCTCTCTAGCTCTCTGTCTCTATTTCTTCACTGCTTTTGTGAATTTCACTTAGTTAATAAAAATAATTTGTTTTCAATGTTCTTATTTTTCCTACAGCTTCAAGGAAAGCTTTCCAAAATTAAAGTTAGTATTTCTAATACTTATACCCATGGAAGTAGTAAAAATAAATGCTGATATAGCTTATGTCAATTTAATTCTGATCTGTCTTTCTATAGGGACATATTCAGGCAAAAAAAAAAAAACCACTAAAAATTTCCCAAAAACTGTATCTTTCACAGAATTTCTAATTTTATCTGTCAGTTGTGATGAAAAAGCCTAATATTTTCATGTGTTCTTTCAAAATCTTTTTTGGCCAATAGAAAGTAGACTGCTCTGAATAAAGAAATACACCAAGGAAGACATGTAGCACTATCATGCCAGCAAATGCTCATAGCTAAAGCCTTATTTCTGTTTCAAAAAAACACCAAATGGAAATTCACCAAATGGAAATTCATGATGCAGTTACAGGTTGAGCAATTGTAATAATTTTTGCACCCATAGGCCTTCAATGTGGCTTTTGTTGCCACAGACAATGATGAACTAGAAAAATTGCTAGAAATATAGGATAGGACTGACCCCATGGAATAGAACAAAGGGAATATTAATTGTTAACACTGATCAAGCACTCAGAAATCAGACTGAAGTAAGGGCTTTGATATGCATATCACATTATTTCTTTCAGATTCACAGCAAGCCTAGAGATGTTCTACTATCTACCTTTTACATATGAGAAGACCAAAGCTTAGGTGGTTATATAATTTGTCCAAGGAGCAGAGCTAATACAATCCAGGGGAGCGTGAACGCCACACTATCTTGATTCTAGAGGCTGCATTTTTAACCACCGTGACTAAAAAATTAGAAACCACTGAGGTTCTTGTGGCTCATTGGTTTTCGTAAGTAGTAGCTCATGGTGATAAAATGTACAATTGTTGGGTTTGAACTTAAGAAATTAAAACCCATAAGAAATTGAGAAAAACTTTCTGGTCAAGATACTGTTTGGTCTTGAGGGTCTTGGAAGGAACACTACCTTTTAGGCATGCTCTTTAAACGATTAAGATATATATATATATATATATATATATATATATATATGTATATATAATCACATAGTTTTAGATGACAACTGAAGAGGCTATATTTCTAAAACATAGAATCTTTGCAGTAGTTTCAGAAATCTCCAGAGAACATAGCTCACCACTGCCATTACAAAACATCATGATGTTTTTGGGGTTTTTTTTTTTTTGCTGTCTAATCTAAATCTATCAAAGTGAAATTTAAACCCTTCATTTTCTAAACATAAATGGTCCATATATATTCAAGTAAACTATGTGTACAAAATACTGGGTGTCATTCTGCAGGGACATGGTGATATTTGCATAAATTTAGGGTTCTGCTGGCCAGAACTTTTAAGCTATTAAACATTTTTTATGAGTCTCAAACAATTTCTTAGTACAATAGCTGATGAATTTGCCAAATGTTGCCAGCCAGTCAACATTAACGGCCTAAGATAATGACTGCGCTTAGGGATTGGCTGTGCCCTTGCACCTTTCTGCTCCTCCCTTTGCCCGGCTGCCCATGTAATTGCTCTTCTTGTTTGCAATGAAAACCCATCCATCTTGTTTGTAAGCAGACGTGGTCAGAAACATTTGTTAGGCATTAAAACAACACTTAGCCAAAATTGTACACTATACACAGAGCCATCTTTATTTTAAAAAACCTCTTTATTACTAATCATTGACTCATCTTCCTATCTTTGACGCATTGTTGTCTTGTTCCAGATTAATTCACTGAATTGTCTCCTTGGCAATTGTTTATTGTTGTGTGACAATAACAAGCTCTGTACTTTTTATTGACATATTTCATTTTAAAATAAGACTTTCAGGGCCGGGGATATAGTTCAGTGGTATAAGCACCTTCCTGGCAAGCACAAGGTTGTGAGTTTGATTCCTGGTACTCCCCAATAAATAAAACAAAACTTTTATTTTTAGAGCAATAGGTTCACAGCAAAACTGAGTGAATGTACAGAACCTCCTGCCCTTACAGATGTGCAACCTTTTCCGTAGGGGTGGGGCATTTGTGTTAACTCATAAACCAACACCAACACACCCTCGTCCTCCAATGTCCATCCACTCCACCGGGGTTCGCGTTTCGTGTGGGTTTTGCCAAGTGTATTGCACAATGGTAGTCACCACCGTAATATTGTAACAGGAATTAGTGAGACCGGAGTTAGGATTTCCTTAGGTGCTAAGAATGGTGGCCCCCAAAAGGAGTTAGGAATCCCTGGATGGAGTCTGCTGGGTCACAGAACTCCAGGGATCTCATGAAAACATCTTCCAGATGTCCTTTGGGTGGGACCTCCCCAGAGCATGATCTGACTAGCTAAAGGGCCCTGTGTAGACACTGTGTGTGTACTGCAAGATTGGACCATAAACAGAATGTAGTGTCCTATGGGTAGAGATCATACTGTGTACAGAATGGCCTGAACTCCCTTCTAAACCCTTTAAAAACTCCTAGACAAAGAGCCCTCATGGGTATCTTACTCAGAACACTTTCCTGGCTAGCGGGAGCTTACTCCTGGCCTTTATAGTTTTTACTTCCTTGATTTTATAGCTTTAAAAAATTTTGCTCGGACTCTACCTCTTCTGCCCAGTTTCATTCTTTGTCATCATGGGACACAACCCCAGAGTTTCAGTAACATTATCGTACAGAATTGTTCCATTGCCCTAAAAATTCCCTGTGCTGTGCTTGTTCATCCTTCCTGAATTTCTAACCCCTGTTCACCACTAATATTTATACTGGCTTCATAGTTTTTCCTTTTTCAGAATGTTACATAGGTGAAGCAAAACAAAACAAAACATGGTTTCTTTAGACTCGCTTCTTTCACTTACTAATATGCATTTGTAGCACTTTCATGTCACTTTATTTTGATAGTGCATTTCTTTTTAGTAAATAACATTCCATTGTCTGGATATACCACAGTTTATTGATTCATTCACCTCCTGAAGGACATCTCGGTTGCTCTAAATTTTGGTGTCTTGGTTGCTTCTAAGTTTTGGTTTATAAAGGTGTTACAAACTTCTCTGTCATAGATTCATGTGGATGCAAATTTTCAGTTTGGGTAAATACCAAAGAGTGCAGTTGCTTGATTTTATGGTGAGAGTTTGTTTAGTCTTGTAAGAAACTGATAAATTGACATCAAAGTGGCTGTGCCATTTTTTGTTTTCCCAGCAACAACCAATGAAAATTCCTCTTGATCCCCAGCCTCATTGGCATTGGGTGTTTTTAGTTTTCTGGATTTCGGCCATTCTAGTATGTATGTAGTAATATCTCCTTGCTATTTTAATTTGCATTTCTCTAAAGGCATGATGTTAAACCTTTTTTGATATATAGTAGTGCATTGGTTCATGAACTTAATTTGTTCTACTAAAGCAGAAAAGCCCCTTTTATTCTACTCTTATTTTTCCATCCTGCCCCCGTATTACACGGCCTCCTCACTTCTTTGATGCCTGAAATTCACTTTCTGGTTTTTCACCCACACTGACATCTTGGGCATTATCAGTTCCGTTTCCCATTCAACTCACCAGTTCCCCAAAGTCACAGGACTTTCCCTGTCCTATCAAAATCCTACATGCTCTACTTCTGTACTGCTTGCCTGTAAAAGTCCATAAAAACCTCAAGAGCACCAGAGGTTGGGGACTGACTCTTCTGGGAATGATCCCAGCTAGGTCCACCGATGTTAATAAAGCTGTACACTGCCTCCAAACCTTCTCTGGTGTCGTTCCTTTCCAGGTCCTGGTTTTCCAGAGCACTATGATTTTGGAAAAGATGGCAGTATTTGCATTTGTGTGATTGTGTTTGTCCCTTAATGCAGAGTTTGAAAGCAAAAACAAAATTTTGTCAAATGCTTCTGTTCATGAACCAACTTGTTTGTAAGCAAAAGGGTTCAAATAACGAGGTTCCACTGTAACCTGTACTTATTTGCCATCTGCATATCCTTTGGTACGGTATCAGTTCAGATCTTTTTGCTTTTTTGTGTCATGGGGCTGGAAATTGATTCCAGAGCTTTGTGCCTGTTAGACACATGCTGTAACTGGACCTGGCACTGTGATCAAGAGTTTTACAAGCAGAATCATATTTAAAGTTCATATAGGACCATGACATATGTACATTTTAACTTCATTAATGATTTTTGTTCAGTGAAGTATGGATAAGTTAAATGACAAATGACAGGATCAGAAAGATGTATTTGACATGTCTAAAACCAACAAAGTATTCAATATTTAGGTTTTGTAAGAAACTCCTGCAAATAAAAATGGTAAGAATACAAAATACAATTTAAAAATTAGTAGAGTATAAATAATATTTATACTTAAAAATTAGTAGAGTATAAATAAGATTTATACTAATAAAAATAAAATTTTTTTTATTAGTATGTGTTACAGAACATACAATCATCTTAGGGATGTATGTAGAACAGCTTGTTTTTTAAAATTTTTAATTCTTTTCCTTCTTACCTCCCTGCCTCTCTCTTCTATTTTAAACTTTATTTTAAAGAAGATAAAAGCAAGGAAAACAAAGCAGAATAAAACCAATCAAAATCAACCAGTGTAAGTGATACAGGACTTCAAAACCTTACAAAATCAACAGTAGTTACCATAATGTCTTTTGTTGTCTTCAAAATAGCTGCAGATATCTTCAGGCATAGTAAAAATCAATAGAAACAGAATAGAAACAATAGGAATAGAATAGAAACAATAGGAATAGAATAGAAACAATAAAAACAAAACAATGAATGCAATAAAGGACTTTAAAAAAAAGCCACTAGTAAATCCAAAATGGCTGCCATAATGTGTCTTGCTATCTTGTAAATATCTGCTCGTGCCATCAGATTTAACATAATCAAACAAAACAAAAGAGAATAAAACAACCCAACAAAATAATGAAAATGATATGGTTTTCAGGTGGGGATCCCTTCCTGGTGAGGCCTAGTTCTCTCCTCCTGCAGTCCCTGAATGGCACTGACTAACAGAGAGAGGCTTGGGTTTATCTGTCCCGCCTCTGGCAGGGCCCATGCATGGCGCTGGTTTCCAGGTAGGGATCACCTCCTGGTGAGGCCTGGTTCTTTCCCTCCACAGTCCACAAATAGCGCTGACTCATGGAGAAAGGCTTGGGTCTGTCCCTTTCTCCTCTAAATTCCTTTTCTCTAATTTTCATTCTCATTGATGCTGTGGCTTGGCATAACTGATGCCATCTTGAGCCTTGCATTTAACTAGTGCCCTGTATTTGACTCAGAGAAATGGAAAATTACTCAGGGTATAAGTCCCATGAGAAAAGCAGAATGCACTGTACCTACAGCAGAAAAATTAACCTGCTCAACAAAAGAAGCAGGATACAGGTGTCAACTAAAAATTAATGAAAGAGTTGAGCTAAATTGTCTCCAACAGGATGTCTTTTGTGATTCTTTCTTTTAAAAACTCTGTAACTTTCCAGTTTGGGGCCACTTGTTTGGACCCTGAACCAGGTGAGGTCTGTATACAAGTAGTCCTGAGCTCAGTTAATAAATTTCCAAATTTATCAGTTTGGCTGCTTGGATTCCTATATTGTTGTTCACGGACCCACTTCAGCTGATATTTTGAAACATTTTATGACATAAAATCTTTACATTCATTGATGTTATTAATTTTTATACATAGCATACCCTTATTATTTTGCCTCTTACCCATGCTCTCTTGGACTCTTTCCATTTGCAAGAAATCTATACCTTTCTGTTCATCCTTTGTTGTGCTTTTGTACTTTGCCTTACTCAAATGAGAGATACTATATGGTATTTAAGCCTGTGTGTCTGATTATGTCACTCAACATTATATTTTCCAGGTGCAACCATTTTCCTACAAATGTATCAAATTTGTCCTTCCCTGTAGCTAAGTAGTATTCCAATATATATAGACACCACATTTTATTTATCCAAACATCTGTTGATGACTGTATGGGCTGCTTTCAGGATTTAGCTATTATGAATTGTGTGGCTATAAACATTGCAATGCATGTGTTGCTATAGTATGATGTCTTTAGTTCTTTGGGGAAACATATTTGGAAGGGCGATTGCTGGGTCATATGGAATTTCTAATTTTAGTTCTTTGAGGAATCTCCATGTCTATTTCCATAGTGGCTGTACTAATTTACCTTCCTGTGAACAGTGCAGAAGTGTTCCTTTTCACTGCAGCATCACCAGCATTTATTTTTTGATTTCTTCATGATTACTATTCTTTCTAATGTAAGGTAGAATCTAAGCACTGTTTTAATTTGCATTTCTCCAATGACCAGAAATGTTGAACAACAAGTATATTAATACATGCTGAAAAGTATTATCATCAGAGAAATGCCATATTAAAAAAAACTGAATTTCACTTTATTTCTCATAGAATGGAAAAATAAAAAATAAAAGAAAAACACAAGGGTGGGGACGTAAGAATCTTCAGCACTGCTTGTAGACATTTAGACTGAATATTTATTTTGGAGAGCAACCTGTATCACTTAATCAAATTAAATACATATATTCTTTAATCTAGCAACTCTACTCTGCTTCCTTATTCACAGGTCCCTTGTTCCTTTTCTGAAACAATGTTATTGGCCCTCAGAGACACATAATGATGGACCTCAACTAACCCTACCAAGCCTGTACCATTTGTGAGTGACCACTCTGTGCACAAACTGAGCAAATACAAATGGAAGCCTGCTAGGAGCCTGCTAAGATCGGGGTCCCTGATAAAAGGCAATGGTGTGATAATTAGTGTTTAAGCAGCCATCTTGCTGCAATGACAAAACAAATCAGATTCTCAGAGAAAATATTCTTTGATGGTGGGACAGTAGGATCCGTGGCCTCAGATGAAATCCAAGTTGTATAACAGCCTTGAAACTACCTTGCTGCGAATTGTTAGTTACTTTTTTCTCATTACTGAGATAAAATACCCAATGCCCCAAATTAAGAAGGGAAAGGTTTACTTAGTTTACAGTTTGTAGAGGTTTCAGTCCATAATCAGCTGGCTCCAAGGCAGGGTGACATGACACAATACTTCAAGGCAGCAGAAAACAGCAAAAGCAACAAGAGCACAAGAGAACACAAGCTTCTTTCCCTGCCTTATATTGTACGCAGAATACCCGCCCACACCACCTCTGTGCCCTCCTCTTGCACAGGCTCAGGATTTTTACAAAGTGAGGACCCCTGCTGAACCACTTAATTAAATTTCTAAACTTCTTAAGTTGACATAATGAGCAACATCCCAGAGCTAAATTCAGGTCCTCTGCACCTCAGGATCCAGAACTGCTGAGTTACTCAGTTAAGCTTCTAGACTTCCCAAGTTGAACACAATGTATCAACCATCACAACTACTAATCTTGCCAGGTAATTATATATTCTTCTGGCTCAATTGCTTTTAGTAGGCCTTTCTGTTACTTGTGGGCAAAATCATCCTGATTCTGTGCTCAAATGTTTGTTGAATGAACAAATACTCATTGTTACAAATACTGTGAAACCAACTATTTTCTCTGCATGTCTCTATTTCTACCAGTAAAAAGTTAAAAGAAGTGGAGGAATAAGGAATGAAAACAGCATAATACACACTGAACATATTGGTTAGTTATGAAAATATCTACATTACATCCCATATTAGTTTTACATACTGGCCAGCTTTACAAAAAGAGCCTGGGGTGCTGAGCAGCAGTTGAGGGTTTGCCTAAGATGCATGAAGCCTTGGGTTCCATCTTCAGCACCGAACTCCCAGCTTCTGGTGGCTTCTGGCAATCTCTGACATTCTCTGTCTTGTTATTGTGTCACTCTAATATTTGCCCCCACTTTTTGACCAACGCAATGGATAATATTTAACTTAGTGATTTTTGAAGGCAGGTTATTTATTAATAGGCTCTCTATTTTTTTCATTTGGTTTAACTGGAGAGGATAATCGTTAACTACAAAAATCACTAATGTGTGTTTATCATAGGAATATTATTCTCCCCCAAATTAGTATCAAATTGCCGCGTGGAAAATTATCACTCATCTGGGAATTATATCCAAAGACAAAATAGTTCTTGTCCTTCGTTCCTTCAGGTGTGTCGTTCCTCAATTTTTTTTTTTTAATCAGTACCAGGGATAGAACTCACGACTGTGTGCTTGCAAGGCAGGCACTTATGCCACTGAGCTAAATCCCCAGCCCCTTGTTCCTCAATTTTGATCCCATAAAAATAAAACTTCATCTTGCGAAAAAGCTGGATTTTACTTCTCCTAGGACAACATTAAGTACATTTCGCAAGCTCTTTTTGATAGGTTGACTATTAGAAGGTCATAAGTTTCCTAATGTAAGTACTGGGCAAGAAGGTGATATAACTATTATGTTATTTTACATTTTTTGTTTAGTGTTCAGTTTATTAATGTTAATATTTCATTTGACTGAAGTATTTGACAGAGAGAAAAATGCCTGATTATTAAGCTGAATTTGGCTAAATCAAGAAGAGACCACAGACAATTTCCAGCTGCTGATACCAGATACTAAGGGAAATAACAATAATTTTTTAAAAAACATTTTAAATGTTAATTTTCTTATATTTTGTTGAAAAGTGGTACACATTCTTTGCAGAAAATTTTATTTCTGGTCTCTGCTTGGCAACTTCCCATTTATCCTTTGTTCTGAGTGGAGTTCTTTAGGAAAGCATTCAACTGGGTTAGGCTGCCCTGGTACATAATGAGGTCACCCTGGACTTCTTTGTTTACTTATCAAGGTATAGTTTATTAATAACTTGTGCTATTATCTATTTAATATCTGCCTTTCCTACCATGTAAGTTCCTTGAGAGAAGGGATTGTGACTCAGTGTCTGCCATGTTCTCAGTTCCTAGCTCATTCACTTGCCCAGAGTACTTGATCTGAGACTCACTTGAGTGAGTGAGAGGTTAAATGAAAGGAGAACATCCAGGGCTGGGGATATAGCTCAGTGGTACAAGAACCTGTCTGGCAAGTGTGAGGTTGTGAGTTCAACCCCTGTACCAAGGGAGAACAAAACAAAATACTCGATGTCCATAATGAGAACTGAGACTGTCTCAGTTCTCAAATCAAAACTGGTAAACTTTTAGTAAGTTTCTTCCTTATTTTTTCATGGTTGAGATACTACTCTATGTACAATTTCCTATCATTTTCTCACTTAAATCATCTACTACTTTTCTAGTCATTTGTTTCTATTTAAGAAGCAATATGAATTTATGATAAAAGCAAAAAGCTTGAAACAATACTGAAGAATGGAGAGTGGAAGTCCTCCTACACTGGTCTTCATTCCCAAACCCACAGAGGGGACCAGAGGTAAAAGTTTCAATTCCCTATTGATGCCTTAAGGAATAACCACAGATTTAATGGTTTCATGTAAACCAAATGTATTAAGTTACCATTTCAAAGACTGGAGTCCAAAATGGGTTGGCAGAGCTGCACTCCTGGAGGCTCCAGGGAAGAACCCTTTTCCTTGTTTTTGACAGCTCTTCAAAGCGACCCACATTCCCGGGCTCATGGCCCTTCACCCCTGCCCACGGCTTCCTTCTCCCCATCTTCTTTGACCTTCTTGTCCTTTTTCAAAGGCTCCTGTGATTACATTGGGTTCACCCACACGATTCAATATATTTTCCCCATCTTGAAATACTTCATTGAATCACATTTGCAAAGTCCCTTTTACAACTTAACCCACTCAAAAGTTCTAGGTGGTAAGGACATAAAGATCTTTAAAGAGCTGTCGCTCTGTCAATAAAATCCTTTTACCCATTTTCTGTAAAAGAAACACATGCCTTAGTCTCCTTCCAAGCACTATAATATCTTCCTAAGAGAGGTCTTTCAGGATGCACCACTTTATAATACATCGTGTCATTAAAATATCTGTTAAATGTCCAAGGTTTTGAAGGATCTCACAAGATCTTTAATCAACATACCCAACGTCCAGCTCAGTCAAAATCAATTAAACAAAATCAGTTGTACTTGTACCAAATTCTTAGCTCATAGAGAAGTGAACTTTCTATCAAATAGCTTTGTATCAGTACAACTAGTGGCTTCTTGATTGACTTGGGACACAACATTTGACAGGACTTCATGTGCAGATCATTATGTGCATTTTCACTGCAGCCCAGGATTCATAAATTGAGACTTTCAGAGATAGATGTTCTATTTTTTCATTCAAGCAAATTTATTAAAGGTTAGACTGAAGCTAATTGAAAGGTCGTGAGGTGGAAATGGATTTCTGCAGAATAACTACTGTTGTTAAATGGCCCTCTGAAAGGAGAGAAGTATTTCAGTCAAGGGAATCCAACATCAAAATCAGAACTATGGCATGATATGAATACACTGGGATGAAAGTTTTTGCTTTATTTTAAATATTTTCCTACTTGTGTTTTATTATATATTTAATTTGCTCTTACTGAATTTAATCTTAAAGCCCAAAGAAATATTGTGGCTAGTAGGTATGAAATCCTTAAATCATATACATTGTGTTCTGATTGGCTTAGCAAACAGACTTGCCTGTACCATGTAAACTACATATATTTGTTGAAAAGATATTTATAGTAGGCTTATGTGAGCATTTCTTCCAAATTTCTCTGGGTAAATATTTAGAACAGATTTCATTTGTATATAAACTGTAACCTCGATCTATTTCCTGTGGTCCCTATGTTTATAAAAGGGCACTACCATTCAGTTGTACAGGCCAGACATCCAGAAGATATCCTTGAAATCGTCCTTTCTCTTACCTCCCAAATATAACCAGGCATTGAAGAAAACAATGGGAAGTAAGAGAGAGGACGATTGAGTTCTCTTCATTCCTACCAATTCTGAACATTTGTCTAAGCAACCACGGCCAGGACCATAGTGACAGTTGTCAAATGCTCAGCCTGTACACATTCACCTCACTGGAGCCAGTATAATTTTTCCCATTTGGAAGTTTTTAATTCCTTTTGTTTTTTTCCATTGGTACTGGGAATTGAACTCATGACCTCAAGCTTGCCAGGCAGGCACTGTGCTGCTGAGCTAAACCCCTGGCTCTTCCCATTTGGAAGTTTCTATAGTGCTCCTAGGATGAAGATAAAATTCCTACCCTCATCCTCAAAGCCCTGAAGATGGCACCTGCTCCACAATTCAGCCTTACCCGACAGCACTTTTGCTTTTGCTTTTTTGCAAGACCAGGGCCATTCTAAAGTGTCCCCTAATAATGCGTGGTCCTTTCTTCCTGAGGCTCTGTGAGGATAGTTCGCTCTACCCAGATAGTTCTACCATCTCTGACTTACTAACTTATTAATTTTAGCTTAATCTTTTCCCTCAGGGAAATCTATGTTGTCTTTCCTTAAATCATTGGATTTCCTCAGTAGGAGCTCTCCTGTTAGACTTTCACATCTGTTTAAATGCTTTACTATTAGCATCTGCTTCCCCTGAACTGTGTTCAGGAACTTGCTCAATTTTAGGTCTCTTTTGTGTTACCTGTGTCCAGGATAATGTCTGGTACATGGCTGATGCTTAATAAATATCGGTTAAGTGAATGAATAAGACCACTATGGGAGAACATAACTGCGTAGAAAAGAAGACAGAATAAAAGGGAAATGAAGACATGGGAGCAGTAGAAGTAAGAGGAGGCGGTAAGAATAAAATGACCCACACTGATCCTGGAGTCAGGGAGGTCTGGCATAGTAATCCTTTGAAGAACAACTTTAATAACAACATGAACAAACTTCATGGTGTGACTTACTGTGAGGGTCGGCTACATCTACTTTTATTACAGAAGCCAGAGATGTGTGCATTTGTGTAATTCTGAGCAATCAAATGCTTGTTTTCTTGTTTAGTTGCAAGTTAAGTCTTAATTCATTCACTTACTTGAATAACTTCATGATTTAATGAACAACTGAATGGAATTTTAGTCTAAGCCCAGACTATGGTTAACTGTTCTCACTAAACAAATTATGAACAGTGCTATCTCATGTGTTCTTTAATTAGGTCTTAAGTATCTTTTATTTAGGTATGAAGCTAGCTGTAGCCTGTACTTGACAAACCACTGGTATAAGGTAAAAACAAAAATAAGTAGATAGATAGGTAGAAATCTACTGATCCAAGAGCTTGAGATAGACTTGATGGGAAGGTGCTAAACCATTGATTTTAAGACAAAAACACTATAAGAAAAGTTGCTGCCGCCAGTGATAATAATATTGAGTCATAACAGCTATGAAAAAAATGCTGTAAAGAGACAAAAAATATAATTCACAGATATTATTTCAAAAATAGAAAAGGGAAAATATTATCAAACAAGTTTTTAATAAATTTCAATGTTAAACTAATAAAATAATTATTATTAAAATAATGAAAAAACAGACACAAAATATCTTACATATTAACAATAATATTCAAATATATCATGGATATTACAAACATTAAACAAGATACATACATAATATTCATGTATATATTTTTAAGAAAAATGAAATCCTTTAAGTATTTTAACAAATGTTAAGAATGCTTGTGAAATAGTTTAATTATTGATATCTGTGGCTTAAAGTTTTATTGAGAAATTATAAAAAGAAAGTACAAATAAGTAAGAGAATCCCAAACTTCCAGATGGGAAGACAAAATATAAAGATGTCAGTTTTCCTCAAATTTGTCAGCAAGTTTATATAATCCCAATTTAAAACTTCAAGTAGCGAGCTAGGGATATAGCTCAGTGGCACAGTGTCTGCCCAGCAAGTGCAAGATCATGAGTTAGATCCCTAATACCAAAGCCAAACCAAACAACAACAACAACAACAACAACAAAAAGAAACCAAAAATAAATAAGTAGCATTTTTTCTGGTAATGTAAAAAATTTTTATAAAGTTTAGCTGGAAAATTACCAGGTAAAATCAAAGTTTTATTTATTTACTGCTACTATTATCATTATTTTTCAAAACAGGAAGTACACTGAAATATTTTCCCCTAATTGCCAAATATTAAAACATTAATATTTAAAACAATTATAATTAAAGTAATATATGTTAGCCTCAACAAAGATATTATGATAGAATACTACAGAATGGTCAGAAATCTTGTATTTCTTTTGAGAATCTAGTAAAGAATTATCAAGAGGCAATGGGAAAGGTAAGGTTTACATAGAAACTTTTGTTGGACAAACAGAATCCCAATTTCCACAAGAGTCGTGGTAGTTCATTATAGCAATGACTCCCACAGAATCAGGTTGTGAACCTTGTTAACCTCTGAGCTGGAACATAACACAAAGTTTTGAGTGATTTGTTACATTGCAATGGATAATTTAACCAGTAACTTATAGCAGAGACCAAAGTATATTCCAGACAGTAAGAGTTAAAGATAAAATTTAAAGAAAATAAAACTAGCAAAAAAATTAAAAATTTGAAACGTACTGCCTTCATGTTTGCCTGGCTAGGTCTTTTTGTCATCCAGATCTCAGGTTAAAACTCTACAAAGTTTTCCCTAATGATAGATTCCTCAGGTTTTATCACATTTCCCCCATTTGTGTCACAGTGTCAGTTTCTTATACTCATTTTCCTCTTTATTGTCTGTTTTTTCTTACTGCAAAGTAAAGTTCATGGGAACAGGATCTTTCCAAGTATTTTCTGCTCTAATATCCTGGTATATTATCATCGTTCAATAAGTATTTGTTAAATTCATGAATAAATGAAAGATATTCTAATAGTGGATTAGCATTCTAGGCTTCACATGTAGAAAACCTAAATGTAACTACCTACTGTTAAGCCTCTTGGTAACAGCAAAACAAAAGAAACAAATGGAAAAAAGAGACAAGGGAACTGGAAAAAGCAAAAGCTTAAAATATGACAAGGATTAATATTATTTCTTTATGAAGATACTCACATTCTTAGGTAAAATATTAAGCTATAACTAGAAAATTCACATCAGAAGACATAGTTTAAAAACAAATAAAAACAGCAGATACTGATAGGAATCAATATGACAATATTGAGGTTAACATTTATGACAAAGAATTTAAGGAGAAAAATGACATAATTCAGTGTTGGCTTGCATATTCTGAAAACACTAAATTTGTACATTTTGGAAGGCAACATCTGGCTAGGTATTGAAATATTTTCAAATCTTTTGAGGCAAGATTTGGTTTCCTGAAAAATCATCCAAAGAAAACAACTCCAAAGATGTAACATACACAAAGATACTCTTCAAAATATTTTTTCCTAAAATTTAGAAGAGTTGTCTTTACTTAATAGAGGAGCAATTATCTCTTCAGCTGAAGCCATCAATAATGGATAAAACTTTGTATCACCACCTAAATGTTAAAAACTATGAAGATTATGAAGCATGGGAATATTTATGTCATACTAGATAACAAGTACAATTTAAAACTGAGGGTATAAGGAAAGAGAATGATGTGACATATGCACATAATCTTTGAGATAAGTTTTATCTCCAAAATCGCATAAAAAACCGAAGACACAAAAATTGAACGTCTTCATGCTTATATTCTTTTCGTAATAGACCCGAAGTTTGAGTGGCGGCACCCACCCATATTTCCTCTCGGAATTTATCATCTTTTGTGACAAACCGCTGGTTTTTCCCACCACATCTTGCCATGCAAAGAACTGGCAGCACTATGCAACAAAGAGAAATAGCTTTAGTAAAGTTCGTGGATTTTCCTCATCTGTCTGCCTTTTTTCTTAAATGCAATATGTTACAATACAAACAATGAAATCGCAATCAAGGATATAAAGTCAATATTCCCCATCTACCTTTTCCCATCTACTCAGATAATTCAAACAGAACCGCCTATTTTTAAAAGCCGGTGGGGGGCGGGGCTCTATAAGGTGGCGACGGTGTCGCAAAACGAAACACCCGCCGACCCGATGCACTGCTTTACGGCACTGCTCCCTCCAGGTGCCGGAAGTCTGAAGCCGGCAAACATGGCTGCCACCTATGTCCTCAAACACTCAGCGACTACCCTGGCAGCGTTCTTGCTCTTGTCTTTCGTCAGCTCGGCCGCTAGTCAGATCGAGGTAGGAGTCAGATTGTTTTGACGACTGAGTCCTGGGAGGACGGCTGTGTCGTGCCTGTGCGCAGCCCAGCAGATGGCAGATGCACAGCCCCTGAAGGATGCCTCCTGCAGTCGTCAGCCTGACTCAGGCTGTGCTGTGGGAAGTGTGTCTTTCATACGGGGTTGGTCTGCTTCAGCCTTTAAAAAGAACGAATTAAAATAGGCAAATCCTCGGAGTCCGAGGAGGACCTGATCTATTGCCCCACGCCCGTGCAGTCCTTCCTAGCAGGAGAAATGTCACCCTGGAGTGCAGCACCTGCTTTCCAGCTACCCAAGTGCACCGCTCTGCAGTCTTTCGATAGGGGTCCACTGGGTACGGTTTTCCGTCCTGGACTCCCGAACGCACCCTTCTTCTGAGACAGGAGCCCCCTTCCCATTTAAACGTCACTACAGGACATTTTGGTTCTTTATAATGCTTTCATTACCCTATGCTGGGTGATTCGTCAGTGCTGTAACTTAGGTCTTTACCATCATTTTCAGGCTTGCATATGCAGTTGGTTAAGAGGCCTCGATACCGGCAGACATTTGAAAATCCGCTTCTGAAGTTTTGTTGTTTGCTTATCCCACCTATAAAAAAAAAGCAGGGAAAAACTAAGCACCTCTTTTCCTCCCGCATTTCCTAATCCAGAAATATTATGGGTAGCTCAGAAATCTGGAGTTTAAACAAACTCCTTTATCCCATATCGTGATTATCACGAAACTATCGTCTGAACTTTTACACGTGCTTTTCTCTCTCCTGTTCCACTGGTTTAATCCAGGGTTCGATCATTTCTTGTCTAGACTATTGGAATTACATTGTTTCCTCTAGGGTTCCATACTCCCTTGTATTAATGTTTGTCTTCATAAAATACAAGCCTTATCAGGTTATTCTTATTGAATCCTGTGTTTCTCTATTGCTTACAGAATAAAGTCTAAATATTAAGATCTGGTTCCTACCTACTTTTCTAGTATTCTGTATTGGAAGCCTCCTCCTACCACCTTCACTACCTTGAGATTTGATAAGTGGACCTCAAGCTGTCAGTTGAAAAAAGATTGAACCTGAAGTTCTGCTGGTTTTTTTCCTTTATCCTAGTGTATTATCTTACCTACTTCATTTTGGATATCATTATTTTATTTATTTTTTGTAGTTGCATACTTGCTATGTTTTTTCAGGCTCTATGTCTCCAGTTTCTTCTGTCTTTATTTATTAACCTCTCTAGAACCTTTCCCTATCTCTTCCCTTTGCCTTTACTGTTGTAGTTTGTATATTTAGTTAGCACAGCACTCGTTTATTATAACTCATGCATTGTTTGATTATTATTATATCATTACATCATCATCACTTAACACATAATGGTTCCCCAACTGGTCTGCCTAGAGTCATCCTTCTTTCCAAACTCTTCTCAGAGTTGCAGCCAGAGTAACTCTTTAAAAATGCAAATCTTGATAATGCCACTCATATGTACCTTAATGCTTCTGAAAATGTAAAGAATAAATTCTTTATTATGACTCACAAAGCACCTTGCCTATATCTCCAGTTCTCTCAGCCACCCTTTCAAATGTCTAGTGCTAAACTTCTTTTCCTTTCTCAAACCTTTAAGCTCCATTCTGCCATTGGTCCACTCTCTGTCTTCCTTTTCTTTTTTCATCTTTTGGATGAAAAAAGCCAGTTCTGTAGGGAAAACATCCTACTCAGCTCCTCCTATTATACTTTTTAAAAATATTGGTTGTATTTCTATTACAGGATTTATAATTTTCTATTATTTTCTTAATATATGTCAATACACTAGTAACCTCTTTGAAGGCAAGTATTGCGACCGTTGTTGCCTAGCTTAGTATTTAATTGGAGCAGTGACTACCCCATGATATCTAATGAATATGATGAATTAATGAATGCTATGTAATAATATAATGTGTTTGCATGCCTTATTTACTACATTGTGAAATTCTTGAGAGAAGCGGCATTGGAATATCACTGTACATTACATAGTACCCAACACATAATAGATGCTCCATTAACTATATGAAGATGAAAAACTTTACAGTGACTGTGCTTTCTAGAAAAGCAGAAGACTTTGACAATGTCTAATTTTTCACTGAAGTCTTAATGAAATAGGACTTTTGCTGGGAAATAAAATAGAGATTATTGAGGTCAAGTGTCATTTTTCTACATGAGAAGGCAAATCTAAAGAGCTAAGTGACTTATCCTAGCTGGATTTTGGCTCATATCTTCAGATTCCCGAATCAATACTTTACTCACTAAAGCTTGTTTCTTTCTCTGACATCTAGGCAGCTACTGAGAATGGTTTGGAGACAAAATGCATATTCTACTTACACAGAATTGAGCAGAAGAATTTTTCATGCTTCCTGAAATTTTCTTGTTAGCCAAAAGATGAAAATAATCATGTACTTGTTAGATAATCACTATTTCTGGATTCTGTGAGTCACATAGTTTATTATAATTTTATAGGTGGGGAAATGGAGGCATGGAGAAGTTAGCAACTTTCATAAGTCTACTTAGCTACTGAGTAATACAGTCAGTTTTGAATCCAGACATTCTGACTGTTTCAGTAATTAATATTGTTTGGTAGCAGATCTGAGATCAGTGTGGTTTAGATCCATTATTACTTTAATATATAATTAAAAACATGTTTATTAGATGTCAAGGTGGTGTTGAATGATGAGAGTTTTCCATCTAGAAATGACAAATATAATCCAGACTTAATTTTAAAAAAATTCTGAAATGGTACATGGCAGTATGCTACAAAATATGTTTAATCAAATATGTTATTGAGTTCAGATGAAGCATATAATTGTAGTAGAAATGGACACTGAATAAAATTTTAACAGGAAAAAGGAATTTTTGTGCAGGGAATCATGACATGAAATAAGTCATTCATAATTTTAAGACTGAATTGAAAATGAGAAACATATGTGGAAGACATGAGTGCATTTGAGATAAGATGTTAAAAGCCAAACAGCCCTCTGATAATATTGCCCAGCAAAAACAAATCTCTGTGGTTTTTATGGTTACTTAAGCACATTTGACCGATTGTTTATGTTTACTATTGGTGACCAGTATTAGTGCAAATTAGTGTAATTGCAAAATTTTAGAAAGTCAACCCTAATGATTATTAAAGGATTAAAAAGACTTCTGTGAGAAATTCAAGGGTTGTATTGGTTGAAGCAGATAGAGTTATTTCTCATGGGGATTAAAAACTGTCTTTGTGATAGTATTTCACAAAAAGTGAAATACTCTGAGAAATTCTTGGCATGAATATTTTCATCTTATTGCAGAGAGTTATTGCTTGAGGAGTTAGGAGAGTACAGTCTAGAAGGAAATGGTGAAATTTACAGCTTTCTGTTACAACCTTTACTTAACACCTTATTCTGAACCCATCATCCATGTGGTTTCAGTTTTCCAGGAGATACTCTTGCTGTGTCTGCTGCCAATAAAGATGTGATCATATATTCATTTATTAAAAAATACTCAAAATCCACTGTGAGCCAAACTTGGAGTGCATTAGTCAATGTGACTGATGCTTGGCTCTGCCCTACTGAAGTCTGTATCCTGTGGGGAGAGACAATGATGCACATCACAAATAAGTTAATGATATATAAGAGGATGATAAAGACAATGAAGAAAATAAATCGTGGTCAGGAAAATGGTGGATGAGATTGTGGTTTTAAATGATGGCCTGTTAAAGCTTTCAAACAGACATCCTGTGTCTTCTGGAGCACACTTTTTACTTCCTCAGTAGTTTTCAGGGTATAGGAAACAGCGAAATGAGATGTCTATACTGTGCTTTCATTTGCATGAGGCTTAATAATTTTTTAAAGCTGAAGCTCTTCCACACATAACTTCAGTCCTGTAAAATGACAGTGATATAGGGCTGGCATTGTTTTTATTTTTCATAGAAGAAGAGTCTTGAGCAAATTAAGCCCTTCCTGCCTGGCCCCATCAAGTACATGCCAGGGAAGTGCTGTATCATTGAGCAAGTACTGTTCCACACCTTAGTTAGGGTTACTGTGTTTAATCATGGTCTTCCGCAAGATGGAACCATATGTGTCTGATTTTCTGGTTCAGGACTTTTTGTTTCCTCCTATAGAATCTTAAACTAAGGCTTTTAAAAAAATTTTCCTATAATACCATATTTTAAACTGGTTTCTGGTTTAAATCTGATTATTTTTTCTTAAGGTCAAATGCTAGTATCTTGATAAACTTAATTTGTGTGAATCTATATTGTTCTTTATCTTTATTTTGGGAAATTGTGGCTTTTTCTTAATCATTTTGCTTTCATTTGGTTGACAGGATCAAGCAGAACAATTTTTTAGAAGTGGCCATACAAACAATTGGGCTGTTTTGGTAAGTACATTCTGTAAGGATGCATCTTGCTGCTAACATTCAATATGTATCTGGAAATTTTTATGTGAATGAAATATTTGAAAATAAAATTTGTTTTCTTACATTTTAACAAATTCTTTACCTTGGTTTGGCTATATTTTAAATTGACACATCAAAGAATAAAATTTTAATAATATTTCTTGCTCTTCATTTATCTTTCAAGTGGTGATCTATAAATATAAGGGCCAGGTGTGGTGGTGTATGCTTATAATCCCAGCACTTGGGAGGCTGAGGCAGGACGATTGCCATGAGTTTGAGGCTACATAATGAGTTTATGGCAAGCCTGGACTACATAGCAAGACCCTGCCTCAAAACCAAAATAAAACAAAACAAAACATATAAGTAAACATAACAATAAATTAGAGTTACTGTTGTTAAAGAAAGCATGTTGTAGAGTTATTTAATGCTGTCATTGATTACTTATATGTCTTACTGATATAAAATGTAGAATTATTTAATGTTGCCAGTGAGTAATTATGTATCTTACTGATAATCCTAGTTTATAAATGCTTCCTGTTTAGGCTGATATATAGTTGTTTTTTTCTGTTTATAAAAATAATAAATTACAATTGTAGAAAATTCAAATTATACAGTTTTTTAAAAGATGACAGATTGAATTTTACCTCAATTAAAAAAAATGGAAATGTCTTAAAGTCCCACATTCTAGAGCCCATACTTTGGTGAGTGCTGTTTCTCTTCATATAAAGAAGGAAGTTATAAGGTTAGATACATGATTTTGTTCACCTGAAATCATTACACCTGCTATTTTGCACTGCCTTAAGGTATTTTGAGATTCTTTCCCTACTAGTAGTTATGCAGGTATATAATATTTCCCACATGCTGTATTTTCTATATTATGAATATGCAGTAATCTGTAGTTCATAGTTCACGAATATTTGGAATCTAAACGTCTTATTATTTTAGTCACAACTGTGTTGAATGTTCTTATACATTTTTGTGACCTTGACTGATTTCCTCTTTAATAGAAGTTCCTACACATAAAAATATGAAGTCGTGGAACCTGGTCACCCTCTAGAAAGACCATTTCTTTTTTTAGATCCAAGTCAACAATGTATTATTAATTTTTCATAACTTCTGGGCAACAACAAATTTATTTTAGTTTACAATGTTGTGAGCCTAAGATTTGCTTATTGGCCTATTGCTTTTTTTTTTTTTTAATTTTGACCTTTTCTCTCCCTTGGCATGAATTAACATCTTTAATTTGTCTAGATTCACACCGTTTTATTTTTCGTTTTGCAAGTAGAATATATATAACCAATTTTACTTATATTTGGGTGATAGTTTCACTACGAGGGTTCTAGTTAATGATATGTGATTAGAAGCTAGAATAAGTTCGACTCAGTGAAAAAATATACAAAAAGGGTTGGCTGTCTTAGTCTGTTTTCTATGACTGCCAGCATGATACCTGAGCCTGGGTCATGTATGAAGAATAGAGGTTTCCTTGGCTCACATTTCTGGAGGTGAGGAAATCTGAGAGCAGGGCAATGAAGGCCTAACACTGCAGAGTTGTGACAACTGTAGGTTTTATATTTTGCCCAATATTTTTGCATTAGACTTAGCATTGTACAGTGAACTTTAAATAAATTGTGCCTTTTAAATGAAAAGCTATGAAATTTGACTGGGTCTAATTGACAGTACTAAAATACATTCATTCAATGTTAGGTAATTTAGATTTTTTAAATGATAAAGGTAATCCATACTTATGGGTGGATAACAACATTACAGCAAGAAAGGAATCGCCTGCAAAGTTATTCCTCCCACTTTGGCCTGTGTTTTTATGGTCTAAAGATGATCACTATTATCAGTGTTTTGTATATACTGTCATTTTTTTCAGTGGGTATAATCATATCTTTGTCTACTCTTCTCTTCCTCTCAAAAGACTATTGGACCACGTCTCATACCCCTTTTACAATTTGCATTTAAAAAATTACATTCAGAGAATATTTGGTAATTTAAATAAAGTTGATATTTCTTGGTAGCTTGTATTTGCTCACCTTAATTGTATAATAAGTTACTTGTGAATACAAGATAAGTTTGTTAGGTGTATGCTTTGTTTGTTTGTTCTTTTTTTTAGACAGGGTTTCACTATGCAGTTTAGGCTGGCCTTGAAATCACTTTGTAGCCCAGGCTGGCCTTGAATTTGAAGCAGTCCTCCAGCATCAGCCTCTTAAGTGCTGGGATTACAGGTGTGCACCACCATACCCAGTGAGGTATATGCTTTTTAATAACATAATAGATGCAAAAAGCTTTTCATATATGCAGAAAGGACACCAAAAATACAGTACTGGTTTCTATATGATTAATTCAGGTAGAAATTATTTTATGCTTTTTCTGTTACCAGTTAGGGAACATGTAAATTTTTTACTAGATTTTCTGGCAATGTTTTGGCTTCCAGCTTTTTGGTTTTCATTTTTGCTAATTCGGGCAATGTTACAGTGAAAACCCTAGAGCACATATTTTGCATATTGTTTGAAGTAAGTACAGAAAGACAGCTATTTTTTCAAACTTGGTATGTATTGCAAATTATTCTCTTGGAAGGGTTATATTAATTTATATTTTTATCAGTAAGCTATGAGTACTGTACTTATTTCTTTATACCCTTGACAATACCATGAATCCTCAGACTTTCTATATTTATCAGTTTGATACATAGTTTTAAAAGTATAGCTGAGGTTGCATGAGCAATTTGAAGAATTTCATAGGCTTATTTTATTTTATTTCACAGAGTATTGCTAAATTGCCCAGGCTGGGTTTGAATTTGTGATCCTACTTCCTCAGCCTCCCAAAGTGCTAGGATTATAGGTGTGTACAACCACACCTGGCTTTGGTGTCCATTTTTAACACTTTCGTTATGATGCACTTTTTCTTACGCTTTCCTCATTTAAACTTAGTTCTTTTTTCCTGTTGAATTATAGTTAAGAAATTAGACCTTTTATTTATTTTTTTGAGTTTTTCCTTTGTTGGGATTTATGCTATTTTTGACATACGAAATTTTATATTTTTACGTGGCCAAACATTTTAGCTTTTTCCTTGTTGGATTATAGGATGAAAACTTACTTTAATAAAAAAAATAATGTAGTTCACTTTTATTTGTCAGGGACAAGAACATTGATACTATCTCTAAATTGTCATAGCTGCGGGCATACAGGCATGTCGTCAGAGGTGGTTCTGTGTGCTCGGTTGACATCCTCCCAACTGACCCTAGTTTCTGTTTACCAAAGGGTTTTCTAGGAAACTAACTTTTAAAGTAGTTTTTAACAATCTTTTTTAAGTGTGAAATTTGATTAAATTGTTTCTAGTTTTCTGTCCAGTTTGATAACTTCATAGTATATTTTTTATGTACAGATAGAGCTGCTTGGCAAGTTATATTTTAGTCTGTGTCCTACATTTCTGACAACTAAGAAAACAAGAGTGAAATGAATTTCCATAACTTAAAGTAGCTAGTTTTCTTCTCAGTTCTGTAAAGAGATTATGGACATTGTCTTTGATTCTAAAGAATGTAATTCTTTAGAAATAGAGGCATTATTGAACCACAGAAATTGAGTATAACTAAACAGGTTCAGTATTTGATTAAATTCCCCCAAAATATGTTTTCTCCGAAGGTGGCCTTTTGTAATATTAGTTATTATGAAGCCTTCTCTTTACAAAGCTTGGTTTTATTGATAGTTAAAAACTTTATGTTTCTTGCTGTTTTAAGCTTGAAACTCTAAAGAAATTTCTATGTCATATTGAAAGAAAAATAATTCTGTAACTCCATGGAATGTTTTGACCTATAAAAATCATATATTTGTTTTAATTTGTTTTAGGTTTGTACATCCCGATTCTGGTTTAATTACCGACATGTTGCAAATACTCTTTCTGTTTATAGAAGCGTCAAGAGGCTGGGTATTCCTGACAGGTAAGAAATCTTAATCAAGATTTAGTTTGAATCTCAGTAAGATGATCATTGGATAGTTATTATTATATTTATCACTTAAGACCATAACGAGAAATTATATAAAAGAACAATTAATGCTGAGGTAAAAACATTTGCTAAAGCTTGTTTACTTATTAAATGCCTTATTGTTTTTAGCATAGGGCAATTCAGGTATAAGAGGGACTTATGGAAAGCCTGTTGATTAGTTCTCCAAATTCCAGGGAGGGCTGTGACCTTGAAATGAAACAAGAAACCCCCCGACAGCAGAAAACATATAGCTAGAATGATAACATAAAACCACTGAGACAGATAATGTTGCTGCCACCTGCTTGTCTGCCACTGCTGCCTTTAGAGGTTTAATGTTGCTGCTTCCTCCTGCTACCTGAATTCAGCCTTGGCTGTTCGAACTCTGTACCGTCGCTAGTTCTTATGGAGTCCTTGGGGTGGATGTCGTAGTGGTACCGCTGAGGTTAAGTGCCCATGTTGATGCTGCAAGTAATTGGAAGAACAAGCAGATGGCATTGTCAGTTTCTATGAGCTCTGCCATCTAGAAAGATGAATAAAGAGGGAAATTGCCCACTTAGAAGAAAAGTTCAGATACCAGGTAGCACCTGCCACCTCCACCTCCACCCAGGTCACGTCCTTTACATTTGGCTTATCTATGAGAGATTGGTTTTTGCTGCTACCAAAGAGCTTTGTGTGAGAGATGAATTTGAAATGTAGCTTTAGTGGTGACTTTGGGCAAATCACGTCACCACACTAAGCATGCTTTCCCCTTCCATGGGATGGTGCTGATAGTACCTCTTCTCAGGATTCAGATTTGTGCAGTGAAAATGGAGGTATGAATAAAATGTTGCAGGAAGCAGCTTTTGATCCAGGAAATGTCTATGTAAATAGGTCATTTTGGCCTGAGAAATTGACAAAACTATAATTCCTGTATTTCATGTAGAAATTAGGGCAGTTAGATAATATTTCTGTTTAAGAAATTACATTACATTCAGTCTGAGAAAGAGATTGATTTGTTGTACTGAAGATAGGGTATAATTCTGGTCATTTTTCAGTTGGTCCTAGGTGTAGGTGGTTAGTCCTTTGTTCCTTGACTGGGTCCTATCTACTCCTGCAGAGAGTCGTCATACATGGCTTGGCAGTAGTTTTTATTCTGTAAATAAATTGTCATCTGCTCTCTGAATCAGTCATTAGGCAGTATTTCAGTGGTTTAAGGTTTGGAGGATCATTTCAGAAATAGAAGACAGTGGTAAGTGGTATTATTTTATATATTATGTTTATTAGGTTTCTCCCTAGGCTTCTAAAAAATTTTCTTTAAAGGCTTATTTCTGTTTCAAATGATTGTTTGTCTAAATTTCTGTTTAATGAAGTCATTATTCTGGAATGTGAATTGGAAATTTAAACAGTTGGAGAATTAAACCATTTGTTATTTAACAAATAGAAATCATTATAAAAGATTGTGTTTTGCTTTTTGCCTAGTTGGTAAATAAATGTTCCTATTGTTGGTGCTTGTATCATTTATCTCTTACTTGGAATTGAGCATAAAAATACAATTATAGGGAAACTTTAGTGAGACAGTAATAAACTGTTATAACAGTTTGAAATTTAAAATCATTAAATGTAGTTTTCAGTTTTAAAACTAGAATTTCAAAATACAGCTTGAATTGATTTTATACATTACAGAATATTTTCAAGTTAAAACAACATTATAAAAAAACCCTCAGCATTATAAACTATCTTAATCCTAAAAATGATCCTGAGGGAAATGATTAGTCACAACATTCAATAAAAATTGTAAAGTAGTGTTCTAGTGTGCTAAGTTTCTTTGTTTGTTTGCTTGTTTTTAAAGGAGCATTTTATCATTACATTGAAATGCAAAATATTTTCATTGAATTTTCCCATATGCTTCAATAAGAAGTTCATGTCACAAATCCTTTACTACAGTATATGACATAATATTCTGCAGGCCTGAAAGGTTATAGTATTTATACCCCTACTGTTCTGATTTTTCTCTGGTCTTCTGTTTGTATTTCACATATTCCTGCCATGCTGAGTTATTTCCCATGTCTGAAATGATTATCTGTGCTTCTGGTTCACTGCTACCCAATCTTGGTTTTGATTCTGAATCACTTATGGCACATATTAAAAGTATGATTTTTTTTAAAGCCCCATTGAGAGCCTTGGGAGATTTTGTTTGTATTTGTCTGATTTGAGCTTTCTGAAATGGTTCAATATTTTTAGACAACTCAATGGATTTGAAGTGAGGCAGGTATATAAACTTTATGTTTAGTTCTGATGTGTAAGCAAATTTGGGGAGCATAAGTTTAATTTTTACCTGATCTGCCAACTTTACTTCACTCAGATAGTTTTTGATCCTTAAAAAAGCATTTTCTGATTTCCTTGCGTATACTTTTATGACAGTATATTTTTTATCATCACATGGTTGCCCTAATTATAGTATTCTCCTGCATTGGGTTGTAAGTGCCTTGAAGGGAACACTGCTTTTTTTCCCTTCTCTTCTTCTGTTTGCAGTACTAGGGGTCAAGGAAGGCCTTGTCCCTGCTAGGCAAGCTACACTCCCAAACCCCAGAGACTGTGTTTCTTTTCCCTTTGCACCTCCAGCATCTACTGTAGTCCTGTCACAGAATAGGTGCTCAGCAGGTGTTGGGTAAATAAATACATGTGTAACTTAGGAATATTTTATCAGTTGTACAAAATAAACACAAGCTTGTACTTTTAAAAGTGAAAATATTTACATCCCCCAAATTATGTTAGTCCACTGTTCAGGAAATGTTTATCTGATATCAAAGACATTTTGGTAAATAGGTTGTCAGAATTTTTAGTATTATTGGAAAATATTGACTCAGGGAAAGAAGATATTAGTGGTTCTGTGGGAAAGCGAAAAGACCTTCTCTCAAGCCTCCACCCCAAGTGCCTTCCCACTCCTCTGTTAACCCCTTTCATACTTAAGTTCTGCAGGGGAGAGGTTCCTTTCCTTCCGTGCCTGCACTTTTTCTACAGCTGTAGCCAGTGCTCAAGAGATTTTGCTTTTCCCTGATTTTAGCTTCCTGAAGTGTTTCTCTATTTCCGGCCTTCAAATAATTATTTTGGATGAAATCCCTGTTTTGCTACCTTCAGTATGCTTAATATAATTAAGACGAAAAGAAAAAGGCCTTAAGAAAGGAATAGGTCCTGAACACTGTGAGGCAAAAACTGAGCCCAGCCGCCTCTCCACAGTTCCTTACACAGCGCATGAATTACAGCAGAGCGCTGTCTCTCATCAGGCCCGGCACAGCCGGCTTCTCCTCCGGCGCTGGAGCAGGTGAGCTTTCCGTGAACACCGGTTAAAGAGGTTTATGTCTGAGTAGGAGCTGTGTTATGTGAAAATATGTATATTTTTAGCTCTGGAATTATGACCCTCATGCTGTGAGAGGCACCTGAGGCCGACTTAGGGAACACAGGTTTATAGTTCCCGCCTCATGTTTACTCTGGGAAATAAGAGCATTTTAGTATTAGAAGGGGTGAGATCGTTTTCTCATTTCTTTCCCAACTGAATACATGAGAATAAGTTCATGAAATAAACCGTGTATATAATTTTTCTTAAATATGATTTAGCTTTACTCTAAGTTGGGGGGATGAGAGTTTATGTAGTCATTCCTGTCTCATCAACTGCCTGCTTCTGTAGTTCAATCTGGTAGCTTTTCTGAGTCCACTTAAAAGTATTTTCCCTTTCCTCCATATTCCAATCATTGTGTGAGACTAGTAATTCTAATTTAGACCTTTAATTTTTCATGTCCTGTCATTCAAAAAACATAGTCTATGCAGAATAAAGTTCAGATTTCTACTCCTGTTACTAAGGAAGATTTTTTTGCAGTCCAGTTTTGAACCTACTGTTCTGACCATTTCAGCTGCTTACACCTCAGCCTGTCCCTCTTTGTTAGTCCCTGCCCTGGCCTCTGTCCATTCCCTCTGTCCTCCACCTAGTGCTCTTTCCTTCTCTCTCTTTTCTATATCCAACTCATGTATTCCCAAAGCCTTCTTGGTTCTTGTTGCATAATAGTATTTATGTTTCTGTAATTGCCCTTTTTCATGTGTGCCGATTTCATTTCTGCAAGGCTGGGTTTGATACTGTGTTTTCCTGAGTGCATCCTTTGGTGTATTGCACAGAGTTTAGGGGATGAATGGTGCGCTAGAGACTCCTCATTAACTGGAACCGCATTAGCCCAGACCAGAAAGGAGACATTTATATGTGCTAATTTTCATGTTCTTTTTTATCCATGTTTCTCAAGCCTCACTGAATCAAAGTGCCATGGTCAGTTTTATAAACTATCTCATAACTCCTGCTTTGGCACATGGTGGGAAGGTCTCACTAGGGTATTTCAAATTGATTTCTTTTTACTAGACAAGTCCATAGGAGTCTTGCCTCAGATGAGTTCAGTCTTACCTAGTCCTTACTTTACTACCATTTGAGCTTCCACTGGATGTACCTTTTCTTTTTTATCTCTGTCCCTTTTAACTTTTTTCACAGGCAATAAAACTTAGATGTAGAAGCTATTTAGGCAGTATTTCAATTCTAATAAAGTTTTATAAATTGAAAAAAGATTACTGTTGTGTCTTATTATTGTTGGTCTTTAAATCGTGTCAGTGATATGACTTGACTGCCTGCATGCTGCTGTAGATTTGGTCTTGTCTAAGGCAGAGTGTTAGTTAGGTATTTTCACAGTCTTTATTAAAATAACCTGGAGAAGGGCCTGGCTTTTACAGTTGTTTTTAAATCCTTGTGGCTTTCTTTCCAGAAAGGACAGCCAAAATAGACTCCTACTTCTGGTCCCCCCACAATGCTTACAACACACTTTCACTAATCAGAGACCATGTCAAAGGTTTTTATAATGGATTATTGAATTTATTCTTTGAGACCTTTATGAGGGATTTTTTTCCCTCAATTTACATATAAAAGATGATTGCTCAGGATGGTTACTAAATACTAAATGTACTATTACATAAAAATAGTCATAATTTGAATTCATGTCTGACTTTATGGACAGAATATCACACCTGTCGCCACCTGTTAATATTGCATAGCACTTACAATTAGAAAATTCCTTTGATATACATTATCTCTTTCTTATGACATTCCAAGATTGGTTTAATTATAAATACTGATGACTTGTATGCCTCATTAAATTCTAAAAGGTAGATCTGCCTGTTGAGTGTAGTTACTGGAGAGTTTTAAAAATAGTTAATATGAAATAAATTTAATAATGCTTCTCTAGTCTTCGTTATGTCTTGTTTTTTTTCATAGTTTTTACTCTTGTCTTTATTATTTCATGCTCTGTGCACTTCCTGTTTCTGTATTTCAACATGCTTTCATAGCTGTACGATAAGTTAAAGATCCTTAATCTGAAAATCTGCACTCTGAAATTTCTTTGTGTACTAACAGGACACCTACACCTGACTTCATAGGAGAGATTGTGGTAAGAATGGACATGCACCAAAAATATTATACAAAATTATCTTTAGGTCATAGGTGTAAAGTATATGTGGAACATAAATAAGCCTTGTTTAGGCTTGGGTTCTATCCCCAAAATATCACATATGTATACAAATATGCAAAATCTGCAAAACTCTGAAGTCTGCAGCACTGGTTCCAAGCATTTCAGATGAGGCTTAGTCAACCTGTGCATGCGTCTATACTTCAGCAGCGTTGTAGCTGTTTATTCTTGCTTGTCTCTTCCCCCTTCCACCTCATCCTACACACAGCTGTTAGGGTTCTCTTTCTCAGACACTGCTTTCATCTCTTCACTCCCACAATCAACACCCTACAATGACTCTGTTACCTTTCTAACAAATTCATAATTTTCAGCCAGACTTGGGCTTTAAGTATGGCTTTGTTAATTCCAGTTCTCTGTGTTCAAATTTGGTGATTTGTTGTGACAGTTACTGTTGAATATTTGGTCATTCTCATTTCTATTTTTGACCATTTCTGTCCCTTAGAACACTCAGAATGGCTTATTCTGTCTGTCTTTATTTTGTTTCACTGTGGAGAACTTCATACGGTGCTCTACATTGGGAGGTCATTTTTTTTTCTAATTGAGTTATTAAAAGTCATTATGATTAGTTTATAAAAAGTTTTAAACATAATTTTAATATTCTATAACTATTTTTATATTATTTTAATATAGTGATAATATGTTTTACTTCCTATTTTGATGAACAAAAGGATTAGGATGATATAAATTTATTTTGTAAATAATTTGCAGTATACTGTCATAGTTATTGTTGAAGTAATTTTAATTTATGCCTTTGGAATGTTTTTTCTCTTTTCTCCTGTCAGCAACAATTTTTTCTCATTTATTAAAATATAAATAATAGTGTTTGGATACACACGTATTCTGAGCAGTCTTTCCCCTGAGTCTCACTGGCCACATTGTGACACTCCATGAAGTTTCTGGTAGTTTAGAGTGCCTTAAACAGGAAAACACTCTTTATGGTTAGGAAATTAGAATGAGCTTCATTCTTGAATTTCTGTAAAATTATGTAGCATTTTTATGCTTAGCTTCCTTACTTGAACTAGCTTTGTTGATTCCTTGCAGCTAAGAGATTGCCAACTCCCCAAGATGAATGTAACTGTTGTGTACTATAAACACATACTACTAAAAAAAAAAAAAAAAAAAAAAAGCCCAACTAGAATAGACACTTAGGTGTGTTAAAGAGGTAAGAAAGCCCTTTCTTTCTATTGTGAGAATTGTCTGTTTACCTTCATACTTTGTTTCTTTGGGATCCTTACGAAGGTGGACACTTTCCTGGGTAAAGATATTCCCTTATTAATTGATGACTGTAACTAGACTGGGATAAATCAATGATAAAAATCCAAAGGGAGAAACATGCCTGCGGGCCTCCCTGAGCGCAGTGATTCTCCTCATTGTGTTCGTTCCCAGTGTGTCTCTAGAGTTGTTATGGAAGATACCAAGTCTAGCGGGGCAGGAATCTTTTAAAGCAAATGGATATTTACCTAACCAGTGTGAGTTTTATTCTGTCATCCCTAGTTTTTCTCTTGAAGAACCAAAGAGAAGAGCTTAGAGGGATTGTACACACACACACACACACACACACTCACACACACACACACACACAGGTACACATGTGTGACACACTGTCAGCTACAAACTCTTTGATCTGAAAAAGAACCTGAATTCTGGCAGTCGTGTGTGTTGACAGCCTTTGCTGTTTACACTTGCCAATTTGTGAAATTTCTACTGAAATGGGGATACATAGAAGAGAAAGTGGGGAAAAGGCTGTAGCACCTAGTAAAAAGCTTAAGTACTTGGATGGTGGCAGTGGGGGTGGCCTCAGAATCAGCCTTCTCCTACTTCTTGTCTCACCGTGGAAGGTGGTAATAATTATTGTTTCCAAGAAATTTCTGAGGACTTTTTTTTTTTTGTCTTTTTGAGGCAGGGTTCATGGGGGTTCACTATGCAGTTCAGGCTGGCCTTGAACTCACTTTGTAGCCCAGCCTGGCCTTGAACTCACAATGATCCTCCTGCCTCAGCCTCCCACATGCTAGGATCACAAGCATGCAGAAGCATGCCTAGCTGTGAAGACTTTTAACAGATAGTTGATAAAAATTTTTTTGTCATATTACATCTGGCACCTCTAAGAGTATTAATAATATATTAACATTTATGAATAAAATTGGAGTTCTCTGGAGAAAAGGTATTTCACAGAATTTTATATTAATGGTTTCCAAAAATTTGGCCTGGACATGAATGGGAGGATGCTTAGTCTATTAAAAGGTACCCTGATGCTAACCCATTAACTTATATTTGAAGCTGTATCCATGTCCAATACTTCAAGTCATGAAACTTAGATCTGTTATTTTAGAAAGTAAAACTCATACTGATAAGAACATAATTCAACTAAACTTTCAATTTTGTACAGCCATACAGGACTTCTAAAGAAAAGAAGCAAAAGAAGATCTAATAAAGATCTTTTTTAGAGAATATTCTGTACAATTATATTTCAGAGTTTCTTTTCAGATAAAGAAAGCCAGGCTCATTTCCTGCATTTCATCCAATTTGTCTGTATCATTATGCTTAATGAAAATAGATACTCAAGTGTTAGCTTCACTGTGTTGGTGAAGACTGCTCTGTGTAGTAGATTATACTCAAGAAAGTAGTTAACATATTCTTTTCTTATTATAATATTTACTTAGCTGCTTAGTTCTTATATTACTGAACACTGAAAAAGTTTTTCTCTCACAGAACTATAGCCCCACATCACTAGAAGTATAAATATGTGGCTTAACTAACATGAATGTATATTAAGAAAAGCAAGTATGTAATAAAACAAATTATCATATTCAAATACTAAATTACACAGGTTTGTAAGCATATAAAATCTATTCACTCAGAAGCAAGCCCTCCTCCCCCTTTTATTTTCTTGCAAAAGCTGTTGGAAAAGGAGAAAAAATATGCTAAAGACAAAAATAATACCTGGTAGGCACTTTCCAATAGAAAAAATAAACTCACAAAATTTTTGATTGGGAGTTGTTTTAGCTGTGGTTATGGATTATCTGTACTTATAAAAATACTGACTAAAGAGTGTGTTCTTCATTTTCTGCCCATGAGAAGGACAACAGTCATTCTTTCTAGGCCTCCCCAGTTAAGTTGCATCTCAAAGTGCAAACATCTGAAAGGTTTTTGCCTGATGATATTAAAGATCCACGTTCTAACAGTGCAGTGTACAATGCAGAGTTTTCAAAGTGAAAGTTTTCCATGACAGCATAAAGGAGGACTTATAGAAAGACATTACACAGTCCTTCTAAAACTGGGTAAGAAATTCTGCCAAAATCAGAGGTTGCTGATCCTGCCGTATAGTGGTGTCGGTGATGGGAGTGCAGAGGAGTAGACAGGTAGCTTGTACAGGTCCTGATTTCAATATCTGAAATGACCAAGGGAGAGTCACAGAAGACTGACAGTGTTCATAGTTGCCAGTTTTAATGCTATATGATGCTAAAAGCATATGAATGTTTTATTGGGTATTTTGGTGTTCAGTTCATCTAAGTTTCTTATGTATTGATAAGATTCTGGCATTGGGATAGATTTAAAGAAGACATGATTCAATATTTGTGGTTTCAGTAAAGGTCTAAATGGCAAGCAAATTTTAAACGGTAAATAATAATCTTTTGCTAAGTGTCAATAGGCCAGTCATAATCCAAACATAGAAGTTCTGTTGTGCCCTGGTAAAACTGCATTTCAGTCATTCAGCCTATGAAAGCTTCATCCGGCTTATCCACCAACCTAACTTGCTGACTGACATGGGATCCTGTCTCAAGTTCTGCTTCTAAGAAAATAGCATTGTGCCCCCAGTTTTGCAGAGTATCACAGTTGTTTCTGTGATCATTGCATCTGCGACACAACAGTATTTCAGTGAGATGCTTTTCCAGATGCACAAGTCTTTTGCTGTTAAAGGTTCCATGTTATTTTTGTCTTTTGAACTTTACTGCATCTTCAAATTTCTTCCCACATTCTAACAGTGCAGAGTTCTGAGGTCCACAATGTGGAGAACAGCAGTACAACAGCGACTGAAACTTAAGTTCGGCCAGACTTCACCAGTCAGCCGCAGTCTGGGCAGATGGAGGTGCTAGATCGAAAGGCCGGTAAGGCCGCGGACGCCTTCTTTCCCCGCAAGAGCAGCATCATGAGTTACTCCCCATCTTCTTCTTTTTGTAATAATCTAAACTTCTTATGTTTCTCAGTAAATTTTTTTAAGCTTCTGTCATTTGGGTTGTATATAAGCAATAGCATGTTTTTCTGTGTGATGCCTGTTGGATATGGATGGTTCATCCAGCCGTGCTAATTTCTTTTCTTTTTTTAAATACAGTCCTGAAAAAATTACATTAAATTTTTTTGTTTTATTGCTTATATATTGCACAAGGAATTTTTTTAGAAATTTATTATATTTACCATACATATCAATAGGAAGGAATCTTAAAAGTTGAATACAGAAATCATGTAAAGAGACTGAAGTCTACTTGAGTACACCCCCAGTGAAGTTCTCAGTGCTTTGAGTATAAAGTGGGGAGCCGTGGATGGGAAGTGAACCTCCTGCCTGGAGCTCCTCAGGACAGCTGTGGAGAGGACATTGGCTGGGGCTCGCTCTGTCACCTAGGCTTGCTCTCTTGCCAGGGCTTGCCCTGTAGGCAGAGCTGTAACCTGCCCTGCCACTCTCAGTGCTGCACTTCTGAGTCCAGCTTCCCGCTCTTCGCTCTTCGCCTGAGGGCTTCCTGGGGGAGTGGTAATGACTTGCCACAGTTCCCCTGTCCTTTCTGAGGTCATGCTGTGCCTTTCTGCTGCCCTTCAGCCACTCGTTGCTGCAGAACTGCATAAAGACATTTCTCCACTCCTTGAAGGCTGCGACCTAATCATACAGCTGGTGCCAAGCTGGCAGTGACACAGGCAGTGGGGGAGGCAGTGGCTGCGGGACAGAGATTCACGTGGGTCTCTTGTGGGGTGGAGGGGTTCAGGTGGTGATGCAGGCACAGTCAATACTGGGTTTTAATTAAAAAAGAATCCAAGTCAGACTATTTCATTCTCCATGCATTGTCGGTCAGATTTTATTATAATTAAACTTGGGGAAGTTTCTGTTTTGTTTTGTTTTTTAATTGGCATATATAGGTAATATAGAATGATGAGATTTGTTTTGGTATGTTGATGCACGCATATAACATACTTGGATTAAGTATCCTTCATAAATACAGGATTTTGACTTTCTGTCAGTTTTCAGGAGTTGTATTTTTCTAGAAATTTTTTCATCTCATGTAAATTGTTTTCATGAAGTCATTAATATACCATTTTAATCTCAGTGGGATATTTAAGGATGTATTTCTTTTTATTCTCAATAATTTTTTGTGCTGTTCTCTTTTTCTTAGTTTCATGAGGGATTGTCAGTTTTATTAGTATTTTAAAGAGCCAATCTCAGCTATAATATGTTTATTTTATATTTTATTAATTTCTGCTCTTATCTTTATCTTTTTTTATTTTATTTTTTGGTGGACCGAACAGGTCTTATTTTTTTAAACCATTTTGGGATGGATGCTTAGATCACTGGTTTAATTTGTCCTATTTTTCTCTAAGAGGTACATGTAAGTTAATGAATACTCTTGCAGCTGTAGTTTAGCTATGTACCAACAGTTCTGGAAAGTTATGATTTGATTATCATTTGATTAAAATATTTTGTTTCCATCGTGAATTCTCAATGCAGGAATTTTATTAAGGTGTATTTAGTTATGAAGCATTAAATTTTTCTAAATATACTTTTTATTTATATTGTGCACATGAGTAACAGAATAATGAGATTCACTTTGGTATATTGGTATGTGCATATAACTTAGTCTGATTTCATTTCCCTTTTATTCATTCCCCTTTTATTTCATTCCCACCTCTTTCCCCTGATTCCCTTCTCCAGCTATAAGTGTATTTTCTAATTTCCTGTAACCTGTCATTTGTTTGTTTGTTTGTATGTTTTTATATTGTTCGTGTAAGAGAAAATGTGATATTTAACTTAGTTGGAGTGACCTAATTTTGCTTACCATGATGGTCTTCAGTTCCATTCACTTTTCTACAGAAGACGTGATTTTGTTCTTTATGGCTGAGTAACTCAGTTGTGTCTATATGCCACATTTTCTTTAATCATTCATCAGCTTCCACAGCATAGCTTTTTGTGCCACTATAAACATGGGTATGTGTGTATCACAATAATGTGCTGTCTCTGATTCTTTTGAGAATATGCCAAGAAGTGGTATATCTATTTTTAGCTTTTGGCTTTACTCCCTTTAAATGTGGTATATCTATTTTTAGTTTTTTGAGGAATCTACATACTGATTCCCATAGTTTACATTCCAAACTGATGATCTAGGAGGGTTACTTCTCTGCCTCCCCCAGTCTTCCAAATGTTCATTGTTTTTTGTGTTCTTGATAATTGCTGTTCTGACTGGAGTAAATGGAATCTTATAATTGTTTTGATTTGCATTTTCCTCATGGCTAAAGATGTAGAATATTTTTTTTCATATACGTATTGGTTATTGTACTTCTTTTGACAGTTCTGTGTTCAGTTCATTTGCCCATTTGTCATTTGGGGAATTTTTTGGCGTTAAGGTTTTTTAGTTCTTTGTATATTATAGATATGAATCCTTTGCTGGAAGAGTAGCTAGCAGAAATTTTCTCCTGTTGTGTAGTTGTCTCTTCGGCCTTATTGATTATCTACTGCCATGCCTTTTAATTTGATATAGTTTTACTTATTCTCAGTTTTTAAAATGTGAAAACAGACTTGAAATTTGAAGCTCCAAAATTAAAGACTTATTTATTTAAAGCTTAAAACATATATGTAATAAAACTGGAAGCCTACATTTCATAGGCTCATGGAAAATGAAAGTCATGAGATGAAGGTGTTGAGAGGAAAAGTGAAGTTCCCTCACTGCTTGTTGGTACGACTGTAGAAGTTAGGAGAGATTTCCTTTTCGTCTCTGCTCACTGCTTGAAAGTAGGATGAAGGGATATGTGCCTTATCCTAAAGAACCTAACAGAGGCTGAGTGTGTGGGTGGGCTTTGAATCAAATCTCAACTCTTCTGCTTCCCAGTTGTGCAACTTTGGACAAGTGAATTTGCTTATGTTCAGAATGGAGACATTGTCTTCATAGGATCCTTGTGATTTAGGGAGAATTAAGTCTCTGAAGGGGCCCCAGGAGAGTGCCTGCCATCCTCTGATGTGCTACTCCCATTACTTCTTTCTTGTGGCTAAATTTTAAGTATTAGTAATCAATACTTCCACACTTAGTACTGGAAGAAATTTTAACAGTTCTTTATCTAGAACTCTGCCTTCTCTTCTATTTTTAATTTGATTGTCCACTAAAATTCTGTATTCAGGTCCCTTAATAGAAGTTCTAACATATTATCCCATATTTCTCAGTTTAAATGACTTTTCTCTTACATTCTCTTTAAATGTGGTACAGTAGTTCTGTATTCCCATTTTAATATAATCTTTAATCTTATTTTTCTGTAATCTTATTAAAATGTGAAATCCAAAATGGATAGTTTAGATTTTATAGTAAATGCCTAGACACTTTAATATAGAATGGTTAAATCTTATTTATGCCTGTGAACATAATTGCATTGCTTTTTAAAATTGTTACTGAATTACATTTAATTGAGATTTATTATCATCCAGTTAATTACACTTTCTGTGACAGTCCTCATTTTATATTATTCCCTTTTAATGTTTGGTCTAGTTGAATTTTATGGCCAAATTAAGGCACAGAGCAGCTGCAATATACTCTTCCCTACAAGTGTTCTTTGTATTATCTTTTTTTTTTTTTTTTTTTTTTTTTTTTTTTTTTTTTTTTTTTTTTTTTTTGTACCTGGGATTGAAGTTAAGACTTCGTGTTTGCCAAGCAGGCACTTATGCCCCTGAGCCTAACACCCGGCCCCTGTATTTTATCTTTTGCTAAGTAGATTTATACCTTAGAAGAAACATGGCATCTAAGTTCTGTTAATGAAAAAAAAAAAAGTTTTAGCTATCTTGCTTAATGCCTAGAGAAAACTAAGCTCTTTTGATTTTCTTGTCATTTGAGAATAGAAATGTACCAGAGAAGGTATACTAGTGATGTTTGCACATGTTTCTCGGATACAATGTGTAATTTAGGCATGTGGCCACATCCTAGGAAATTGCTTGCAGCACTCTAAAGTGATTACATATAGACCGTTAAAATCTGTTTTTGCTTTAGCAAGATTCCAAAATACTTGCCATAAAAGTAGTTGAGATGGGGAAATTGACTATCAGTGCAGATCATTGGAAGAATTGGAAGTAAAATTTCTGTTAAACATTAGAATATATGAAAGACCGCATGCACATTAGATGGACTATATGCCATGTATCAAGATTGTTTAAATCATGTATATTTTGGTAAAAATTAGGTTATACTAGATCAGTGATTAATGCAACATTCCCAGTTTTGACTATTTTTGTCAGCCATCCAAAATATTCAAGAAATATAGTAACTTTTAATTTTAGTAATATAATGGACACATTTGAATTCCAAGTCTTGAATCTGATGTGCTTGAGTAAGTTATTAAACTTGTGAAGACAAGTAGAAAGATGGCAGATCAATAAGCAGCAAAGTAAAGAGCCTCTCTGAGAAAAACAGCTCCAATGCTGGAATAAAACATCCTGGAGAAGACCAGACGGAAAGAGATGGATCCTCTCGACCCAGGAAGAAACCAAAGGGGAGTGGGGAACCGTGGACGGAAGGCTGTAGCCAGACGCTGTCACCGGAGCTGGTCCCATTATGTATGAAATGCCGCTGGAATCCCAAGACGCAGGCTCGCGGGGAAGTTGGGGTTTGGCGAGCCCGAGGGCCTCGGAGGGGAGCGGCAGTGTTGGAGATCAGCCCCGGCTCGGAGATCTGCACCGTCTGGGCTCCCGGGGCACTCAGTCCTCCCATGGGAGTGGGCGATTGGCTGGGTGGCATTTTGGAGTCGGGCAGGATAAGCCCGAACCAGAACTGCCGCGACTTCAGTCAGCCACTCCTAGTGCAGAGCGATTGGTGACAATTGCTTAGACTGAGTCCCGCCCCTTTGCACGATCAATAGCCAAGGACAAAGTCTCCCTGAAGCTAACCCTAACCAGCCAGTCCGCCCAGCATACACTAGTATGGTGAAGACTCCTAGTGGTTGTCCAGCTCAGAAGGGAGGGGCCAGCCTGCCCCTCCCCTGCGTGTAAGTCAGTGGTCAGTAGACTGGGGAGGGCAGCTATCCCTAGCCAGCACTCTTCAGAGTAATGGCACCAATACAGGAAATGCCGGGGCCCCCAATATCTACTTGTCTGTAAGAAATTCGAAACATGACAAGAAGAAGAAACAAAAGGAAGTCTCCAACCTCCAACCCAAACAGTACTGGCCCAGGAGAGGTAAACACAGAAGAGATTGGGGCTTAGATACCTGCAGTTTCACAAAAACCAGCATCTGACATAAAGAATTATTTTTGTGACATTATAAACTTGTGAAGAGTTAAACATTGGAAGACAGGAAAAAAGAGATGGAGAGTTTGTCCATACCAGTGATGGCAAACCTTTTAGAGACGAGTCCCCAAACTGCAACCCCAAAACCAACTTATTTACTGCACAATGTCAACATTGCAAATAAAACGATACTGAGGTTTTAGTTCAGAAAAAAGTAAATCTACATTAATGTCTTTTGTCTTAAAAGAATAACAAGTAATGTGCCTGTCATAGGTTCAGCATCACTGGTCCATACCATACTGGTTTTAACTCTTAAGAGAAGAGAGTGGGAGGGATATCTATGCTACTTGCCCCTTCCTGCTTTGTAGGAAGAGTAGTGAATATTGGGGGGAGTATTTGAAATTGGAAATGAAACAGCAAAGACTTAAAATGTGGATGACCATCGCAAATGGACGAGAGTGAGAATGTGGGCTTGATGGCTGGAAGGTTCTCCTGAGAGAAGAGCTAGCCACATGATTGAGTAGAGCCCTTATGCCCTTAAACAGAAAAGCTGTGAGCTTTGGGGAATTGATTGGAGACTGTCTAGGATATTACCCTGTGTTTCTCTTTGAAGTTCAGCTCTCTTTAAATTTTTATATTTAAAGGGTCACTGAAAAATTTCCATTATACCTTCCTATACTTTTAGCAGAAATTATATCCTCTAGTGCTATTCTTTGACTTGATTGCTAAGGTCTGTAGATAGTTCTACTTAGAATTTTAGGGGTCTATTTTATTCTAGTGAGGTACCATAAATACTGAACAGAGATAATGAGTTCATGTATTTAATCATTCTAGTCAATTAAACTATCAGTACAAGACAAACCACATATTAAATCTTTTAAAATTCCAGTTCACATAGTTCTAGGGTACTGCAGAGATGTTAAGAGGAAACCATGTTAAACAAATCTGGGATTGAGTCCAGACTCAATTACCGCTAGCTATGGGACCAGGGGCAGTTACTTAATTTTTTCTATGAGCCTCTATTTCATAACCTGTAAAATGGAATGGTAATACATATGCCATAGGAATAATGTGTGAGATAATGCATGAAATGTGCTTGTTTATTAATACAGTGCTTTAGATATATCAACTACTTATTAATGTGAGCTGTTATCTCATTATACTAAATCACACATGACTTTAAATGTGTGAGCTAGCTAGCTACTCACATGTAAATTGGCAGTATGATAATGTGTCGACCTATCTGCAGTGTAGCTTTTTGAGTTTTGTTTTTAATAATATGAAGATGAAGTACCTGGCATTATAGACTCTAGGAATGCTAATTGTGTGGTATTTGGCAAGTGGAAAGTAGCTGAGAGTATCTTGATGTCCCAGCATCTGTCACTAGTAGATTTACCAAGAATAGTTTTGTAGTAGGTTGGTGATGGGGTGGGGGCTGTCATTAATTTGGAGGTTTTTTAGGACATGGAAGAACAAAAGCCTAAAAGTAAACTATTTTCGTATCAGGCTACTGATTAGCAGCTTGATCTGATGCATTTTCTTGGTCCAACAGTCATTACATTGCTGCAACAGATTGTAGTAAATTAAATAATTTGTTCCAATGGGTAAAGAAACAACATCTGGGAGGCAGAGACTGAGGAGGGTGAGGTTTAAGAAGGCATCAAAGATTCCTGTGACCTCATTTTCTGCTGCTTTAATTTTAGCTGCTCTTCCCGCTTGGGTTGATGGTATTACTGAAGATAAGCCCAGTAATCCTAGCTCTGTAGCTAAAGATGCTCTAGGTAGTGTTATCTGATGAGTAGCATGCCTATAGAATATAGTGCAGTTTTTAAGGGAGCAGTTTAAAAATATTGTTACTAATATAATTTAAATTTCATTTGGTGAAAAATTTTAATAATGTCAGTCTGCTATAAATAAAAATCTGTACTTTTTGAAATTTCACACTTTAATGGTCTAGGACAGTGAAATATTATCTATTGGAGATTTATTTTTTACCCATCATTTACTATTTCAGGTTGGGTTAAGGAAGGATTTTAGGGATGCAGATGAAGAAAGGCCTCACCCCTACAATGCAGAGTTTAGCTGGAAACGCAGTGCTTAGCAAACATGACAGTGGGGAAGCATTTAGGACATATTATGCCTTCCCCAAATATCTTTGTCTAATTAGGTTTCTTTTTCTTTTTTGAGAAGTTTTAAATTTTATTTTTCATAAAGTAAAATTGATTTAGATCTTTTTAAAAAAATTTGTACAGATATGGTCAGGCTGCTCATTTGAGATGAGATGTCACAAAGTAGTAAAGGAAAGGTCTTAGCAGTTTTCTTTGTTTTTATCCAGAAGGAAAAAAAAGTTATTCCTCATGAGTATTTACTAAACTTTTAAGTTAATAAATACATACAACTTATAAAGAAGTAGATAAATATGTATCCTTATAGTTTTTTAGTGTTAATACATGATGTAAAAATGTAGAAATTGTTCATATTAATAATTACTCTGTAACTGAACTTGCCATACAATTTGAGGCTCAGTTTTTCTTTTGCTTTTGGCCATATTATGTATAGTTTGGTGTGTGAATTAGGTTTTTCAGGGGCTTGAAAAGGATAAAGTGTGAATTGAGTCATCACACATGCTAGAATAAGCTTGCCAGACTGTAGGAATATCATAATTTTATGTGAATTGATTATATTTTGGGGATTGTTTTAATTTTAATAAGATACATCGCAATTTGTTACGCTAACTTACAGAAATATTCATTTGTCTGCAAATTAAATGTTGTTTTCATCTTGACTCCAACAATGATAGATTTGATATCCATTAATTGCGATGCTAACTTGATAATAAAGAATAAAAAGACACGTTAAGGAGTCAGCAAGTAAGATTTAACTGGCACACAGGGAATGTTTCTTGTGAGATCTGGCTGTTGTGAATAGTAAGGCTGAAAATCATGACATGTTGCGTACTGTGTATCACACTTTTATGAAGTGATATTTTCTGTATCATCAAATTGTATTTGTAGTGTAGATATTAACACAGAAAAAAGTAAATGTGGAACCAGACCTGCTCTTTTATTAGACATAATGGTAGTCATTTTTTTTTTTTTAGCAAAGTAACAATATTTGTTCAAATGGGATTAATGTATTTACGTTATTGCTGGCTTGTTAGAATTTAATTTATAATTTTATTTTGATTCGATAGTTTTATAAGAACCATAAACTTAAGTAGTTTACTTACCTGTGTATACTTAAGTAGCATTGTACGAGATATTTAACACTTGGGTCAGTTATTTTTTTTCTTCAGGAAAAAAATGACTTTTTTAAGTTAGTAGAAACAGTGAATTAGAATATGTGGTTGGACTTCTAAACCTTTAAAATCCATTCTGTTTCCTGACTTGTTTCTCATTTATTTACCTTATTATAAATAAAATAATTTCTGTGATATATTATGTTAAATCAAGATAGTACTGATAGTAAGGCTTGAAACTTTCTCATGGAAAAATATTGATTGAATTTATGATTTTAAGTTGAAATTATTACTTCCTTATGATTGATATTGACATTGTATGTGAATTAGGTAATTATTTACTTTTATTAAATGAAATTAACCTGAAAAAAAAACATGGCCTAATGGAAGACTCATCTATATCTTGACGGTTGTGTATCAGTTCAGTTTTATTTAAAAATTACATGATTGATAATAACAGTATCAATCAGTGATCTTCACTTATAAAAATGAGAAGGTATGTTTTCCATTTTAAGAGGAATAACTTTCAGCCTTCTGTGAGAATGAATCAGCTGAAGATCTGATATTTGAATGTGGCAGGACTGGAACATTTTCAAAGTAGAAATCTAGCCAGTTTTCAAGAAAAATCACAGTGCTTCAGCTTTGAACTTTAATGTATTTGGAACATAGGCAGCAGAACATTTTCTTCTTACTATCTTCTGCCAAACTAATTATGTATACCACATTTATTTTTCTCTTATGCTTGGGAAATCTAAATGTATGGTAGAATAATTTCCTGATTCATAGTAGGATCAAAATGAGAGATTTTGAAATTTTCTCTTGAAATTACATGCAAAAATGAAAATATTCCATTCATTTGAAATTATTTATTGAGTGTCTACTATATGCTAGACTCTTACTAACTGAGGAACAGGACAGATAAAGCGCTGTCCTCTGAGAATCTATATTCTAATGGAATACTGGGGGAGATGATGGAATTATAGATTCATAAATGTCCTATAGAAAATAAAACATAATGAGATAGAGGACCTTACCTGAGATTGGAATGATTTGAACATCTGTTTAGAGGGAAGTCTAAATTTCTTCGGTGGCCCGAAGGTGGGAAGAGCTTAGCATATTTCTGGCACAGAAAGGCCAGTGTGGAAGGAACACAGTGGATCCGAGAGCTGGGGGCTGAAGTGGCAGCGGTTAAATGAACCCGCGAGTTTCGAGTTTACTCTAATGATGTTGGGAGTCCTTGGAGAGCTTTAAGTGGGCAAGTTTTGACATATTTAAGGGCGATCACTCTCCAGGCTGTCAGGAGATGGAACTGAGAGCGGGTAAATGGAAGCAGGAAGCCAGCAGGGAGCCGTCCCAGCGGCTAACCCGGAGGTGCAATGATGGCCAGGGCTGGGAGGAGGAGTGATCCAGCACGCTGTGCCCTGCTCCGCACGGTGGTCGATGCTGCGTCTTCGTACTGAAATTTAATTATCTTTAAATCTTATTTTAAAGCGAAAATTACAATACAAAATTTCAAAACAAGATAATAGGAGAGTAACAATGGTTAATACACTGTGTATTATCTTTTACTCAGAGTACAAGATATAGGCACTGAATTGTGCAAACAATATTAGCCTTTTCAATGAACTAACAGAAATTAGTAGTATAACTATCTTCACTATCATATATATATATATATAATTTATTACATATATAATATGTAATCTATTACATATATAATATATAGTCTATAACATGAAATATTACATACATCTATAGTATTACATTATATATGTAATAGATTATATATATGTATTTTTTTTCCTTCTCCTCTCCTTCCCCCCATCCTGGTTTTTTTTTTTTTTTTTTTTCCCCTGTTGAACAGTTTCTTCCCATTTCACAGTATCTGCTGTACAGTTTGGATCTTATTTACTTGTTCAGCTTCTCACACTAGGGAGACAATACGATGTTTACACATGCGGGTCTGATTTATTTCACTCCTGAGTATGCTTTTGAGTTGCATCCATTTACCTATAAAAGTCTCCAGTTTATCCTTCTTCATGTCTGGGAAGTACTCCGTTATATAAAAAGACTACATCCTTTTTTATGCATTTCTTGGTTGATGGGCATTTGAGTTGTTGGATCTAGCTATTACAACTTGTGCTGCTATAAACATGAGTGCACATGTATTGCGGTGGTATGATGTTTTTAATTGTTAGATTTTTAATTTAAGATACTTAGAAGGAGACTAGTTGGGTCAAATGGGACTTCTAATCCTGATTTTTTGAGGAATCTCCATACCGATTTCCACAGTGGTTGTACCAGTCTATACTCCCACCAGCAGTGGAGAAAGGGTCCTTTTTCCCCACTGCCCCTTCAACATTTTTTCTTGGTTGATGAAAGTTAAATTCTTTACTCTGCAAGTTTTGAGAATGTCACATTCTACTTGAAAATAAAATAAAAAATTTGGGGAAGGTGGTGCAATTTTTTTAGCTTCTGTTTGCCCATATGGTGCACAATAAACTCTGTTGGGGAAAAAAATTAAGCTGATAATTTAGAGTTATGTAGCTAGGTTTGTGCCAGATTACTGTTTTTCTCTGCTTTAAAATTTATACTACTTAAGAATATGAAAAAATAATTTAAATATGTAGCTGGAAAAATAAAAGAGGGGATGAAGAAGGGAATTGAGATGTGTTTTGTACATGTATTAATCCCTACAGTGAACGTGATCATTATGTACTGCAGACATGGACTCACTAAAAGAAAAAAAATAAGTAAAGTTCATGTGGTTAAAAATAAATATGTAGTTGAAAATACACTTATTTTTAATGAGGAAAATTATAAACATAGTTGCTAAGTGATAGCAATACAATGTAAGAGTTTAACTTTTTATTTCATTTAAAGAGCTTATTTGCTGGTTTCCTCCACCCCTAGCCACATTGTCCTGATGCTTGCTGATGACATGGCCTGCAATCCTCGGAATCCCAAACCAGCGACCGTGTTCAGCCACAAGAATATGGAACTAAATGTGTACGGTGATGACGTAGAAGTGGATTATAGAAGCTATGAGGTAAATTGGTTAATCTAGCACCGTTTTGAAATGTTACTTTTAAGCTTTAAAACACTGGAAGAATACAATTGTTTCATTCTTTTTAATTTAGCGTGTAGTTGTCACTGAGCCTTGACATAATTTGTCCTTGGAGTTTGTATTACAAAATAATAGGTGAGTAAAACTATTAAGGCAAGAACATTTCTTATATGTATCCAGGATAGAAAAATCTTAATATTGATATCTGTATTACAGCTTTGTAGTGAGGTTTCATGGATCCATTCTTTTACAGGAAATATATTATTTGTTTTTCATGTTTGATCTAAAATTTTGAGTTTAGTATTTTTAGAAAACATTAATTATGGGAAAATTATAATGAGTAACATAAAATCCATCTTTCTACTACTTTCAGTGTTTTTCTGCATATATAACTATGTAACAGTAAACATTTACATTTAAAATGCCCTTATGCTGAATTTCCTTCCATTGGAACTTCTTTTTAAATGTAATAGATTATGACTGTGTTTAAAATGTGAAGTTTTCTTAGATAATACTTCCCTTTTTCGGAGGCTACCAGAAGTAAGGCACAATATCTTCTGAGTTTCCAGACCTCTGTTTGAAGTATTTTGAAAAGCACATCTGTATCAGCTGCTATGGTAGCTTATGCCTATAATTCCAGCGCTCTGGGAAGCTGAGGCAGGAGGATTGCAGCTTTGAACTCAGCTGTGCACTTTAATCTCACAACAAAAAATAGGACTGGGGCTGAAGGCCTTGCTTTCATCCTCCAGTATTACAAAACCAAATCAAACCAAACCCTGTTTTCCTAAGGTGTAAGATCCTTGAAGACATGGCCTACATCTCTGTATCTTATACCTGGCACGTGCCTGCAGCCTGCACTCAGTGTTTGGCAAGTACCTCAGTAGCACTCAGTGTGTGACTTTTAGCTGTTTAGTCTTTAAAATGTAGATCAAAAATTTCCCTTCCTTATTAGCCAAGTAAGAAGCCCTATTAAAACAGCTCATATTTTCTGTCCTCTGGGCAGAGTGTAAATCAAGCAGCTTACACATGTGGTCATACACATTGTCACACCCAGGAGCTCAGGAGAAGTCCAGGAGGTAAGCTGGGTGGAAGTTTCTTCATGTGTAAAGTAAAAGCTTGATGGGTGTAATACATGACTTAGCTGTTATCTTTAAATTTGCATTTTATGCTCTTGAAGTAAAAATACTTTTTCCTTCACAGAATCTTGGAGTGCTAGATACCTGGTTTTAGATGTCAATTTTTTATATATAAAGATATTCCTAACAAAATCTAAGCAACAAAATGCATTAAACAATTAAAGGTACATAATTTGGGGGAATTGTTTATGAAACTCTTCTTTTTCACGATTAACCTATACCTGACTAAGCAGTTCTGCATATTAACTGCCATAATGTAGCTGAATTTATTTATTAACTCTGCAATTTTGTGTCCTCCCCAAAAACTGTCTATTAAGACAAATTAATAATTTGTAAACTTTTAAGTAATTTTTAAAGGCAGTACTTTGCCTGCTTTAAAGTTTCAAATGTGTAATTAACTTATTTTTCTCTAAGGTAGTTTTTAAAAGAAACTTTTTTGGTGGTATATATTTTAAAGAATGTACTTTAATTGGGTTTTAATTCTTTGGTGTTTTATTTTCACTATGGTTAGTAATACATAGAGAAAGAAGGAATGTTTTTGAAAGTGAAAAATAATTTTTAGATTTCTTCAGGTTCTAGTTCTGCTTTCCCTTTTTTCAGGTGACGGTGGAGAATTTTTTACGAGTATTAACTGGGAGGATCCCACCTAGTACTCCGAGGTCAAAACGTCTTCTTTCAGATGATAGAAGCAATATTCTTATTTATATGACAGGTAATTTCAGAATTTAGAGATGTAATTACATATGCTGAAACTCCTTTTAGGAAAGAAATTCTATGGAAAGAGATTTTAAGCACATTAAACACTTTTTTTTGGTTAAAGTTTATTTGTCATGTAATTCTGTATTCTTATGATACAAAATGGCTTGAAATGATATTTGAAAATAGTATGAATTGAGCATTCCTAAACTATAAAATCTAAAACCTGAAATATTCCAAAATCTGAAATGTTTTGAACACCAGCATTTTGTCATAAATGGAAAATTCCACACCTGACCTCATGTGACAGTAGTCAGAATGCAGGCAGACTTAGGGTTTTCTATATTATTCAGGTGTGTGTATGAAGTATATATGAAATATCAATAGTGTGTTTGACTTGGTCCCATTCCCCCAGATACCTCATGATGTAGACACAAATATTTCAAAATCTTGAAGAAGTCTGAAATCCAAGACATATTTGGTCCCAGGCAGTTTGAATAGGAATACCCAGCCTTGTAATATTTTGTGTTCCCTATTTTCTTGTCTCTTTGCTTTTTGCTACTGCCTTGGTAATGTTTAATAACCTTTTACCTAGTGTCCTGCTGTGGCATCTCTGTCTTCAGTTTTGTTCTCCTGTTAGTTACCTTACCAAAGTGTTTAATAGAAATTACACATCTGTCTTTCTTCTATTTAAAACTTTGTAATGATTTCTTTTGTTTAAGCCTTGAATTTCTGTGTGCATAAGGCTGAATTGATTGTAAATACTTAAACCTTGACCTGAAATTCTTAACTCAGATTTGGTTTTGGGTGAGGTTCATGAAATTGCATTGTATGCATGCTCCCCAGATGTGGGATGTGGTAGTTTTTTCATCGAGTGCCTCGTAATATAATTTAGTTATGTACTATTCATAGTATATGTTATGGTTTAGTGATAGTATTATTTATTTAACTTCAGTCTGAGTTCTTACACCTTTTCCTATTCTGAGCACTTGACGGTTCTGTCCTCCAAACATTTGTTTAGAACTTTGCTTCTGTTTATGATGCCCTCTTACTCTGCTCTGCCTCCCTCATCGCCCCTTACCTTTTTAGCGTTGGTTCAGGAATCGGTTCGTCCAGTGATTTCCTTGATTGCTCTCCCAAAGACACTTCTAATCTTGGCTAGTTGCATGTTCATATTAATTCTTAGTTTCTAACATATCCTTTAACTTTAATTACTTTCTTGCTTGGGTAGCTTACACTCTTATTTTGAATTCCAATTGTTTTTCATTTTTTATCACCAGTACCTGTCTATTTATACAATTTTGAACATAGATCAAATGATGATCACATTTTTTAGGGGGCTTTCCAGTCAACTGATAATTTTTAGATGTCACATGGCAAGACAGTTAATAACCTCTACTGAGTGTTCCTTCATTATGTACTTATTTCCAGCTTCATAAATTCTCCGTAAATTTTATGAATTAATAGCTTTAACAAAGGAAAATTTTTATTTTATCTTATCTGAAAATTGTAAGATAATTTCTTGCTTCGTAGCAAAGAAAATGAAGTACAGCTTTGTATCTCAGTGTAAGTTGATATATTAAAGGATTTGCTCATTTCTTTTTCTGATTCTCTTGATACTCTTTCAAGAGTAGCTTCGAGCTTAGTATATATCACTGCAGTATCCTGAACTGTTGTGTGTATTAACTCATTTCATCCTACAGCATCTTGGTGATTTAGGTGCTGATACTCCAGGGTGGATATATGATGCAACACTGACTTGCAGCTAAGTGGAAGCTGAAATCTACTTTGTGTTGCTCTGTATGAAGACAGATGCCTTGCTACAGGGCTGCATCTAATGGGAGGGAGTGATATTTCCCCCTCTTAGTGGTCATAGTCACTAACTACCTGTGAGGTCACAGAGTGGCCTGCATGCATCCAGAGAAGATGCTAATTTTTTCCTACCTTGTTGCCCAATAAAAGGTTCTTTTTGAAAATGTGCACAAAGGAGCTATATAAGCAGGCTAGTGATGGTCTTGCTGATATGTTTCTCTTTTTATGGCTAAGGAAACTCAGGGATAGGTTAACTGATTTTCCTGAAGTAGCACAGTCAGTAAGTGGCACAACTAATGTTTGATTCCACACAAACTAGCTCTTTCGTGCACACCAAATAAACGTCACAGTCTTCGGCTCATTCTCACAGGCTTGTTCTGTTGTAGCAAAAGCATCAGTTTTTAGGTGAGAACTGCAGTGTACACTGGGAATAGTGCTAGCATGTCATGGGACTAGCTCCTGTCTTCAGCTCTTTTTTCACTAAAAAATATTGGATGGTATTTGAAAAATTTGTTTGAGTGGAATAAATTTCTGACATAATAATGGAATCCATGAAAGAGTATAAATGTGGGCTTCTGGGATGAATGCTAGAAAGACAAGATATAGCCACTGTTTTTTACACACACACACACACACACACACACATACACACACGCTTTGTTTTGAGTGGATATGGCAGAAAACTAATTTGGGTGTTTTCACAGTATATACTTTAGAGTATAAAACAAAAATGCTATTAAAATTTTGCGGTGAATAAGTTACATATCCGGATGTATGGAATTTGCATTTCAAAAATGTATCTACTTGATTTTTTTTACAAGGACATGGTGGAAATGGTTTCTTGAAATTTCAAGATTCTGAAGAAATTACCAACATAGAACTTGCAGATGCTTTTGAACAGATGTGGCAGAAAAGACGGTAACTAGTGACTGCTTTTTATAAGATAGATTATACTTAAATTTTCAATAATAGATCCTTATTTTATAAAATTTTAACTTACTTTAACTCTTTCCTTCCACTCTTTTAAATTTATATTCTTTCCATCGTGGTGTTTTTTTTTTTTAAAAGAATTTAGAGCTATTATACAATACAAAAAAGTTGAGCTTTTAAAATCACATCTGTTTTTATTTAGCATCTTTTTTAGAGGAAACTAGAGTCTCTTCCACCAAGTTCCTAGCCAGATTATTCATGGAGATTCTAAACACGAGTTTGTTTTCAGCTTGTACTTACTCTTCTTACTTTTTTAGCATGTTTTCCATGTTCCGGTGTGACAGTAGTATGTTATTAATTCATAAAAATTGTTGAAATTAAGATCAGCATTAGAATTTGTGACTTCACTCACATTATGGATAGTTTGTTAACAATCCTTGGTAAAGACCTCAAAAGGTGAAATTGTCTTGTCTGTTACTTAAAGTAGCAGAGTTGCTTTATCTTGACTACCTATAGTCAACATGGGTTCCATTCTCTGCATATGGCACACACGGCAATATGGTGTTTTCTCTGCCTGCAAAGTGTTTACAGTCTAGTGAAAGAGAGAAATGTGTACACAGCTGTGTCACAAAATAATTACCTGTGTTGAAGGATAAGCATAAGCAGATACAGAAGTGCCGAGGAAGCTGAACACTGATTATGTCTTATCTGTAGCTTACATTTATAGAATGCTTGTTAGGTGCAAGCTCTGTGTTTTATAGGTGTTACCTGATTTAATAGCAACCCTGAGGCAGATATCATTGTTTTCATTTTCACAGAGAAGCAAAGCAAGGCACAGAGAGTTTAAGTTAACTTGCCAAACTTTACACAGCTACTACTAGTGCCGTAGCTGGGACTGATGCCGGAGTGGTCAGAGCTTTACTCTCACTGCCTTTCATAACTTCAGGTATTTCTGGTCTCTAGGGTCTTCCACAGATTTTGTTTCAAAATCAATGTGTCTTTGGTTGTGCCTTCTGTCCTTGGTTATTGTGGTTCAAAATTCTATACTTCTATTCTAGGAGCAGCATTGACTGTTTCCCTAGACCCAGTGTCTAAGGAAAACTCCCTACAAAACCTGTGTCCTTCTTACCTTTACCTTCTCCAGCTGCCAACATATTGTAAAACAGAGATCTGGTGACGGTGTTCTACTAAAATCCAAACTGAAAAACACAAAATATTTTGAGAACTTCCTTAAAGTTATATAGCATAAGATCCAGGCTTCATATGGAAGCTTTACAAATTGGCTCTGTCCTACTTTGAGACCAGTTTCTCTTTGGCCCCTAAATTTACTCTAAACCCTTGCTGCAGCGAACTATTCCCCTTTCCAAGTTTTTATACTTCTTCACAGTTGGTGTTTTTTCTCTGCCTGAATGTATTTTTCCTTTCTCTGTTAGATAAAATGGTGCTCCCCTCTCATTGTCCATGTGGGGCTGCTCCTTTCCCTGACCTGGTTTCCTTTGCTTTCCCTCCACTCCTTTCTCAGTTCCCAAGAGCACCCTGACTCTGTGAAACTGTGAGCCCTAGAAGGGCCGGGCTGACTGTTCCCAGCCTGGTGTCAGGCGCATTGTGAACGCTCAGCATTTGTATCTGTGTTAGTGTAGTATCACATTCCAGTTCAGTTATGTGTTCATCTTTCAGTTTCTGGTTACATTTTAAACCCTTTGAATGTGGTGGCCAGGTATGATATAGTAGTTATATATGTCTTTAATTTTTTCCTTGTGAATCTAGTTCAGTTTCTAGGATAGTTTGTGTGTCGAATAAGTGGTTGCTGAGTTGAATATTTGTTTGTATTTCCATGTGGCGTAGATGTAGGGGAGGAAGAAGTTTGGCATAGCTAGTTTGTGACGGTACCACTTTCCCTGCTGGGATGATTTCCCTGGCCAGGATTGTGCCTTTAACTTTTCTTTTTCCCATACTGGGGATTGAACACAGTCCTCTCAGCTGCCCCTTACTCTCCTCCTTCTCTGCCTCCCTCCCTTCCTGTTTTCCTCTCTCCCTTCCTTCTTCTATCCCCCTCTCCCTGTCTTTTATTCTTTTTATGTCTTTCTAATGTCTCGCTAAATTGCTAAGTCACTCAGGCTGGGCTCAAAGTTGCGATCCTGTTGCCTCAGCCTCCCAGAGTGCTGGCATTACAGATCATGTGCCACCGAGCCCAGCTGATTTAACTTTCCCAATGACAGATTTGTACTGAGAATTCTACTGAAGACTTTCCAAATGTGCAGCTAATGAAATGGCTAAGATAGGACTCAAACATCCTATGGAAGTATTGTAGAGTTGATCAGGAGCGTGATTCCTGTCAAAGATGTTTTCACTTTTCTTACAGCTACAATGAGCTACTGTTTATTATTGACACTTGCCAAGGAGCGTCCATGTATGAGCGGTTTTATTCTCCTAACATAATGGCTCTGGCCAGTAGCCAAGTGGGAGAAGATTCCCTCTCGGTAGGTGCATCTTCTCCACCCATAAATGCAATGTTTTGGAATGTGTGGCTGTCTGCGAAATCGCTGTGTCTGCTTTATAAATATATACTTGTTTAACAGAGAAGGAAACTGTATTTTAAGCCTTTGCTTTAGTGATACCATTAAATATATACTTTTTCTTATTGTTGTTTTCATAGCATCAACCTGATCCTGCAATTGGAGTCCATCTTATGGACAGATATACGTTTTATGTCTTGGAGTTTTTAGAGGAAATTAATCCAGCTAGCCAAACTAATATGAATGACCTGGTAAGTAGTCACTCCATTTGATTTTGTAACTCATAGGTATGCTAACCTTAATGCAATTACATGAAGTCTGTATTTCTTGGACTTTTGTGAGGGTGAATTGTGGCCTGTGGGGAACCACGCAGACTGCCTCAAAGCTCAGCACTTCTAAGGACACCTGAGAATGTGGCCTGTTTGCCTAGTACAGGTGCACAGTGAGATAGCTTCTGTAACTTAGCACAGGTCGCAGCGCTATGTGAGACTGTAAGTATGAGATAGTGTACAATACAGTACAATACAGAATTACACAGTAAAGGCCCGGGGGCTCTTGCTCTTGCACTGTTGGGCTCTCTGTTCTGCTCCGTGCTGCCTGCCATTGGTGTTGATGTCTTGCACATGTGTGTTATTAACTCTGGGACCTTACTCTTGAAAAGCTGCTTCAGGCCCTTCTGAGCAGGCCAAGAGTGCCCTTGAAGCTGTTTTGATTCCGCTTTTGTATTGCTTCTCTCCTTATCACAAAAGGTCAAAAGCTTTAGTCTGGTTCACTTGCTTTTCCAGAGGTAGTTTTCTGTTTTCACTCATTTACTGCTGCTGTTTTCCCTATCAGATTCGCCTTTTGAAATTCTACTTTTTTTCCCCCAGGGATCAAACTAGATTGTGTCTCCTCTAGGAACTCTCCCCAGATTCTTCCCTGTTGGACCTTATTTTGTCTTATTGGCACTCTCACTAAACTTTATGTCTCTGGTAACATTTACCAGTCTATCATCTTACTGACCTTACTGAGTGGAAATCTTCTTTAATGGGACATTCTTGGAAGAGGGAACCTTTATTTTACACATTTTTAAGAGCCCTGTTATATTAAATACAGTCTTTTGAAATGGCTGGTTAAATTTGGTTCAGTCTTTTTTCCTGATTTTTCTGTTCCCCTCTTTTAATCACATCAGCACTGATGCTGCATAATGCAAAGCTTGAAACAATTGACTGAATAATTAATGTATGTCAGTGACTTTCACTCTTTTTTCTATTAACTTACACTTTGTCCATTTGTTCACAAACATTTCTTGAGTGTTTGGTAAGTGCCAGTCACTTGCTCAGTAGACGAGGCAGGTACTGTCCCTGAGTTTACAGCGTCTAGGAGTGAAGGGGAGACTGAGTAGGCAGGACTGCCTCAGCCTCGGGCTTTAGGTAAGTTTTCTTTCATTAAAGCGATTTTCTTTCAAAATTTCAAAAGCTACAGCTAGTTACAGGCTGTCAAACTTGACAGAGTACTTACTAACTTTAAAGATAATATACTTTGATGCTTCAATCTTGATATAAATTCATTTCAAACTTGTGATATAATATTCAGTTAAAACTTGTGATTATACTACTTTATAAAAACTTTAGTCTCCATTTTCAATTAATTTAAAAGTTTACTTTCATTTTGGATTTTACATATTATGTAATGCATGACATGTCATCTCAAGAGTTTAAAATGTATATTGTGTACTTTAATATTTAATGGATTAAAAATACTTCTTCCATTTAAATTATTTGGCAAAGACTAAGGAAATTTTATTGTTCACAGTTTTACTGTTCACAGTTTTTAATAAACATTTCTCACTAATACTCATCTTGCCCTCCACTTCCATTTTAAAACTTCAATTATGACCATTTTAACCTTACTCAGTAAAAATGATCTATTTTAAATGATATGACACATTTATAGGACATTTATACAATAATTTATTTTCTATGGGATTAGATGCATATATTAAAATTAGCTAATGACCTTATTCAGAGTATTAGGTGTTTTAGGAGCAGTAAAGTTAGAAGACTTGGTAATTAGCCCTTAAAAATGTATAGTGTTAAGCCAGACATGGTGGCACACACCTGAACCCCAGCATTTTGGGAGGCTGAGGCAGGAGTGTGGAAAGTTTGAGCCCAGCTTGGGTACTCAGTGAGATCCTATCCCCAGTTACAAAGTAAAGAAAGGGCTGGGGAGATAGCTTAGTGCAAAGGCCTTGGGTTCAGTCCACACACAGAAGAAGCATGTATGGTGTCTTTGGGTGAGATTTGAAGAGCACATTTATAAATTGTCACCTATTGTAGAAATCTCTGGACCCTTCAGGTAAAGTTCTTTGCTCTGTGAGTGTATGACTCTTGTCATATGCCTTATTATACCTTAATATTGTGCATAATCATTTATGTTTGTGATATTCCCTCAAGAACGTGCTTCTTTACATAGGGTGGGGTAACTATGCTGTCTCCATCTTGCTGCCCACAGAACTTAACAACAGCACCTGGCGTACTTGTGGACGCTCCTTGAATATTTACTCAAGGAATGAAGGGACATGATGTCAACACACGCTTATTTGTCTCCTTTAAATGCACTGGGGCTAGTGATTAAATTTTTTGGTAGAACAGGTACATTTTCAGCTTTGAGTGAAAAGAAGTGTAGCATTCACTAGTGAAACAGACACCTGCAGAGGCACAGAAGTTAGGTTACCAGGAGGTCTACGTGTTTAGCAGTAAACACACAGCTTGGTTAGCGGGGAGATTCTGTGAGGCAGAGGAGAGTTGAGAACAAGCAGATTTGGGATCTGTGGGCCACGTCGGTAGAAATCCTAGAAATCCGGTGCTTGAAAGAAGGAACAACTTCAGACTAAGCAGAGGGTGTTTGTTTGCAACAAAGAAAGTGAGGTGGTGTTAACCAAGTTTGTTTGCTATTACCTAATAAAGCGCATCAAGTCGCTCCTAAAGGAATGCGTGGAGAGGCATTCGGTGTGCCCGGGACTTGGATCTGATCCCTGTTATTTTATGTTTCGTCTTGTTCTTTCAGTCTACCATCTGGTGATGTCCTTCCTGTTTGGCCTTTCCCGGTTTTGAGCCTTCCCGCCTCACCTTTTGCTCCCCCTTTTCCTTTGCTCTTGATTTCTGCTCTCTTCTCCTCAGTACTCCCTTGTGCACACTGCTTTCCTGAACAGAGAAGGCAAAGATCGCAGGCTGTGTGATGTGAGGCAAGTTATTTAAACTCTTCAGGCCTGAGTTTGAAGGAGGGACAGAAACGGTGTCCCTGCGAGTTGCTGGCAGGCTTCCTAGAGCCTCTGGAGCTCTGAGCTGCGCTGGGGGGCTCTGCAGCTCCGGCCCCTCTGCCGCGCTTCCTGTGCTGCGCTCCGCCTCCTCCCGCCTGGGAGGGTGTGTGCCTGGCCCTCTGGGAGGCCAGTGTCTTTTCTGTAGCTCATGCTACGGAAAACCAGGCTTGTTACACCTTTCAGCTGCTCGTTTATTAGAAGTGTTATTTTCCATACATAAATCCTGCTTTTCGTAAAAAACAAAAAACAAAAAAACCCAAAGTCCCCTCCTGCCTTTTTCTCATTCTTAGACTTTGAGCTTAGCCTTTTGAGGTGCAGAACCTGCCATCCTTTTCCTACCATGTTATGTTCGTTCATCTCTAACTGCACCTAGGGTCCTCCGGGGAACTCCGGGACCACGTCTTGTTGATCTGGCACCAGCGATGGAAGGTAGTGGTGTGCACTTCGTGTAAGGGCACCCTGTGCTGAGCAGGGTGGTAACTCACTGATGAGAAATAGCAGGGTTAAGATTAGCACAAAAATTATGGGGACATTTTTATAAGTAGTGAAGTCATGTTTTTCACACTGTGTTTAAGAGCGCTAGAGTGGAGATGTCTTGTGTTTATTTTCCTCGTGGATAAACTAGGAGAGCTGGTTGTCTCATGAAAGGTACATCATTTCGCAGCTAGAGCAGGAGGACGTGAGGTGGGGAGTCCGCTTCACCTTCCTGCAACCCAGAAAAGCTCCTTTCGAATCTGTTTTACATATCTGGCTATCTTGTCATTCGAATTTTAAGTTTGAATCAAGTGTTGTGATTAATAAGTGTTTGGAAACTACTGCGGTAGAGCACCATGCTGAGAAGGGTACTGGGAACAGAAAAAGCGATTCTGTTGTCACGTTGGGTGTGAGTTCTTCATAGATTGAAGGGTTTATCCTTTGTAGTAAATGCTTCAAGGAAGTAAATTTTTCCCCTCTTTGGCCAGCTTCTCATTTTTCACTGTTGTCATGTCGGTATAGTTTTCTTAGAATGTCAAATATTACAGTGGGAATGAAGCTTTAACCTGTAGAACCAGTGGCCTCTTCAGGTGGAGAGAGCTTTTAAAATATGCTACAGTCTACTGCATTGTCATTGGATTTAGTAAAAGTTACACATGTATGTATTCATCTGTGCATTTATTTGTTTTTCTTAAAAACTAATTTTCTATTTTTTCTTTTTTTCAGTTTCAGGTATGTCCCAAGAGTCTTTGTGTGTCTACCCCTGGACACCGCACTGATCTTTTTAAGAGGGATCCTAAAAATGTTCTGATAACCGACTTCTTTGGAAGTGTGCGGAAGGTGGAAATTACGACAGAGACTATTAGTTTGCAGCAGGATTCAGAAATCATGGAAAGCAGGTATTTGCCTTAAGTTATTGTTTGTATAGAATGTTAAAGTCTCACAATTTTTAGATTTTTTTTTTTTTGGTACCGGGGGTCAAACTCATGACCTCACAATTGCAAAGCAGCACTTATGCCGCTGAGCTAAATCCCCGGCCCAACAATTTTTAGATTTTTATCAAACATTATATTAACAGATGAAAGTTAGTGTTGGTAATTAGTTTAACATTTTTACTCCATTTTCATTTTACATAGTCTCTGCTTTTCAGATTTTTGCACAAAAGCTATAAATACTAGTCAGAAGCTAGGATTGAGATAGGATTATGTTAGCATCTCACAGTACAGTGCTGGTAGTAGTGCTCTTGACACTTGCTAACAAGGCTTAAAGCTTTGCCCATAACCAGTCATCAGAGGGCCATACTTTTCTGTTGGGGCCCTTGGTATGCAACAGGGAAAGGCAGAAGAGAGGTAAAGCCAGGTTCTCCCTTCTTGGGGACAGATTGTTACATGTAACTAGTGAGTGTGCATACATGTCTGTATGAAAGAATTAGAAAAATCTGTGTAAGTTTTAGAAATATATACACTGTTCTGTTTTTTTCCCCTGTAATTGTTTTAAAGGAAGTGTACATAATTAGCATTTATAATGTCTCAGTTGATAACCACTTGATTGAAATCTACAACAGTGTATTTTGTTGACCATCCAACTTCATTATTTGGTATTGTTTGGAACTCATATCCAGAGAACTTTCCTGCATTACCAAATGACACCATACAAATTTTTCAGTTTTGAAAATTTCAGATGTTTGTAGTTGAACTTCTGACTGGTGGGAGTGACTTTTAAAAAAAGCACAAAATCTTTATGAAGATTTAAAATGAATATGATTACTGTTCTGTATTAGAAGACTTAGTTTTTTCTTTTTGTTATTTCTGTTGTGATTGAAGAATTTAGGGTCCCCTCCCCCAATTTCCTTTGGCTGTTGGCTTAAAAACAGTTTTAAAATAGCAGTTAAAATGTTATAACAGTACTTTTTTATTTCTTGTTTAAATAGCAATATCCGTCTTTCTTTTCTTTTCTTTTCTTTTCTTTTCTTTTCTTTTCTTTTCTTTTCTTTTCTTTTCTTTTCTTTTCTCTCTCTCTCTCTCTCTCTCTCTCTCTCTCTCTCTCTCTCTCTCTTTCTTTCTTTCTTTCTTTCTTTCTTTCTTTCTTTCTTTCTTTCTTTCTGTGCCGGGATCAAACTCAAAACCATGTGCTTGCAAGGCAGGCGCGTATGCCACTGAGCTAAATCTCTGGCCATAAAATGGCAACTTTCAAATTATCTTTGTAAAAATAGTAAAGCCATACTTTAATACTTACAGTTAGCTTCATGTCTTTTACAAAATTCATTTCACAATTTCTCTTGAACTTAAGCCTATAAATGGTAATATTTACCTTCTTTTAACCATATAAGCATTGAATTTCCTTGGTAGGCCAGGACCATTTTTATACTTATGTGCCTATTTTCCATTCTATCAACATATAAAATATGTAACAACTAAATAATAAAAATGATTTCTAAGTTTTGTTACATCTTCTAGAAGAATGGAATTTTGCTTTCAGTTCCTTCTGTATATTAGTTTGAAAGCAAAAATTGTGCTGAAGATTGTCTTAATTTATCTTTGAGGAGAAAATTATTTTCAGTTGAAAAGCCAGCTACCATGCAGTGTTACATTAGAGCACCCCCTAGTGTTTATAAGTGCATTTTGTTTTGGAAGCTGCTGTTTACCAGCTGGTTTCATGGTGCTGTAAGCCTGGTGTGGTGGCTGCACCTGTCATCCAGCTACTGTGGAGGTTCAGGCAGGAGGTTCACTTGAATCCAGGAGTTAGGGGCCAACCTGGACAGTGTGGTCAGGTTCCCACCTGTTCAAAAAAGTTATTGGCGTACTTATTCAGTGTAATTTATGAGAATAAAGTTCCCAATGGACTCCAAGATTTTTTTTAATATGGATGCTACAATTATTATCTTAATGTTTGTGGTACTATTTACATGCAAATATGAATTACGATTGAAAGTTTATTGAGAGAAAAGTATATTCACCAAAGATCAGAAGTGTGCATAGCAAAAACCCCCATATTTTATTAACAGAATTATAGACTAGAATGTATTTGTATATGTTTTTTATACCTTAGGTCAAAATGTCAATACAGGGTTATTAAAATTGATGGTTTTGTTTAAAAAATATTAATTTCTATATATTAAGGAAATAATGCAATTCTTTCAGTCCAATTGGTCTTAAACTTTTATGTAGTGGTCTAGTGTATACTACTAATCAGGTCTGATGGAGAACTTTGATACATAAAACTGAATGGAGTAGCTGTATGATACAAGCATTGTTTTTGTATGTTTTTGGAAATGTGGGTATGTTAAACAAGATAAAGCTATAATGCAACAGTGAATGTGGGAGTGCAGTTACCTTTCTGACATACTTGTTTCATTTTCCTTGGACATTTAGTCCAGAAATGAGATTGCTAGGTAACTAGGTAGTTCTGTTTTTAAGATTTTGAGGACCCTCCGTACTGTTTTCTGTAATGGTGGTGCTAATTTGTATTCCCATCCTTGCTGTACAAGCATTTCCTATTCTCCACTTTCTTGCCAACACAGTGCTTGTTATCTTTTATCTTTTTTGCCAACACAGTATTTGTTATCTTTCTGAAAATAGTCATTCTAGAAGTAATATTTCATTGTGGTTTTAATTTGCATTACCCTGGTGATTATGATGTTGAGCATTTTTTCACATACCTGTTGACCATTTATGTGTCATTTCTTGAGAACTGTCTACTCAAATCCTTTATTTGTTTTTAATTGGGTTATATTCTTACTGTTGAGTGATTTGAATTTCTTATGTATTTTAGATTTTAATGTTGTGGTTTGTAAATGTTCCCTTCCATTCCGTAGGTTGTCTTTTCACCCTGTTGTTTCCTTTATTGTGCAAAAGGTTTTTACTTTGATGCAACATCCAGAACCTGTTTTTGCTTTCGTTGCCTATACTCTTGTGGTATCCAAGAAATCATTCCTCAGATTTGTCCCAAGAAGATTTTTCCCTTTTTTCTTCTAGTTGGTTGGTAGATTTAGGTTTCACCCACGTTCTCTTTCAAGTTGATTTTTGTATTTGAAGTGAAGAGTTGCGTCTCATCCTACATTGGATACCCAGTTTCTCTACTACCACTTACTGAAGAATGTCTTTCTTCGATGTGTTCTTGGCACATTTTCGCTGAAAATCACTTATACATTGGTATTAGTTTTGGGATGTCTGATCTTTTGCACTGGTCTGTGTGTTTCTGCCAGTGTTGTGCTATTTGGGTTTCTGTAGCTTTGTAGTAGTATATTTTGAAGTCAGGCAGTGTAACGCAGCTTGGTTCTTTTGCTTTAGATTGCCTTGGATCTTTGGGGTCTTTTGTGGTCCTATACAATTCTGAGGATTGATTTTTCTCTTCCTGTGAAAAATGTAATTATAATTGATAGTGTTTTTTTGATCTATGAATTGCTTGGGTAGTACAAACATCTTAATATTCTCTAAATCCATGAACCTAGGATGTTTTTCCATCTGTATGTGTCTTGCTCAGTTTTGTCATCAGTATTTTATGGTTTTCATTGTACAGATTTTTTCACTGTTTTGGTTAAATTTATTCCTATTTTGTTTATTTTTAATACTGTTGTAAGTGAGATTGTTTTCTTGAGTTCTTTTTCAGACAATTCTTTGATAGTGTTCTGGAGATTTATATCTCTTCTGTTTATGATATAGCACAGTGAAATTGTTCATTCCTCATTCTAAATTTCACCAAAGGCTTTGTGATTAATCTAGTTGAGTCAAAGCTCAGGCACCTTTGAGCCAGATGGGCAGAGGTAAGGAATATGTAACAAAATTATGGCTGTTTGGGACCTACTCCATGTGGATGAGATGAACCCCAAAAAAGTGACTGGGGAGATACCTTGACATATGTTTGCTTCAGTCTCCTTAAATTCACATGATAAGCATATGGAGCAGGTGTGATTTCTCCACGTTAGATGAGAGATTTAAAAAAACCTATCTAAAGATATGTATCTAATAAACAGTGGGGCTGCTACCCAAATCCAGGAAGGATGGACACACACACACACACACACACACACACGCTTTTGCTTCATATTTACTCTGAGCTTGTTGGCTTGCTTTCTTTTAAGATTAATCATTTCTCCTATCACACAAGCAGCATCTTAACTTTTACGGAATTTATTTTTTGTGTTTTTATATTTTCTTTATAAATATCTACTTGTATTGCACTAAAATAAAAAAAGCCAAAAGATAATTCTAGTATCTTTCTGTTCCACTAAACTAAGCCTTAATATTCTAAATAGCTTAAAAATTTACTTAATGTCTATTATTGAAGGTATTACAGCATAATAATCAAAAAGGAAGACCATTGGAATAAGCTCCTGAATTCAGGTCTGCCGTTTACAAGCTGTAAAACCTTTGGTAAACTACTTAAACTCTTTTTAACTACTTAAACTCTTTTATTCTGCTTCTGTGTTTGTAAAATGGGAATAATAACTCTACCTTATATAAGCTTGAAGAGAATTAATTTGTCCTTTGTTTATAAATCACTTAATTTTGTGCTTTAAATATAGTTATATGGTAAGTGTTCAGCATTACTGAGGAAGCTTATCACATGTACTGGCAAAAAACTAATGCTAGTCTTTTATTTGTACTACATTTTAGCCATCTGCTTACATCATCTATTCTGCTTTTATTAATATTAACGAGTTATTTCATCTTGGGAGGACTTTTCATTTGTAGAAACATTTTAAAGAATTGGGAAACTGTATTGTACCAAAAGATGGCAGCAGCAGTATATGTTTGTACATGTGCAAGACTCTCTTCTTTCAATGCTGGAGATTGAGGCAGAGTGTATCTTTAAATATATCATGAGATGTGTTTTTTCAGATCACTAACAAGAAAAGACTTTTGATATTGAGTTGTCAGTTTAGGAAATGGTGATAAGAATTTGTGTGTGTAGTCATTTTGCTGTAAGAAACGTAACAATACATAAGTAGATCTATAGAATAGTTTCAAAATATCACCTTTCTAATATATATATATACTTAGATATTAGTTTGCATGTTATTAAATACTTGGCTAAGAAATTAAAGACTCACAAGAAAAATTTAAGATATTTATGTGAGAAATGTTTATTATTAATTAGTAAAATAGCTTAATCTGTATTTCTAATCTAATGGGGAAAAGTAAGTCCAAATACTAGAAGATGATTGACCTATTAGGTCCTTAACTCTTAGATGAAGCAAGAGACAGAACGCACATTACTAATATAAATCCGTTTTAGAAATTGCCATTATTTTGAAATCATGGTACGATGTTTTACTTGGTTTTCAAGTATTCTGCAGGCTAGGTATTACCACATTGCTCTTTAGTGTGTTGTAGGTAGTTTGATAGGCATTTGTATTAGCCCTGTCACACACAGCCTGTCTGACAGGAGTTACTGTTCACCTGGCCCTCTTGTACTTACCAGTGCACCCGGTTGTTTAAAGACTATTTTGGGGGCGAGGAACATAGCTCAGTGGCGGCAAAGCAGTGGTCTAGCACTTGCCATCATGTGGGTTTGAGCCCCTCCACCACAAAAGCACCAGAGTGAAACAACTCTATTTCAGGGCTCTCTGCTTCCCTCTCTGTTTTTTATCTCACTAATAATTCTCTTATAGATTTTAATTCATTACTATAGTTTATTGGAATACACATTCTGGCATCATAACACTCATGTTCAACTACTCATGTTCTTTAAAAAAAAAAAAACCCAGAATTTATGTCTTTTCTTTTTTCCTCTTTAAAATAAAAATAAAGAAAAAAGCCAGGAAAATTAAGAAGCAAAACAAAACAAACAAAACCAACAATAACAAAAGCAAAATAACAACAGAAACAATAGCAGTATAGGATTTCAAAACAAGATGATAGGAATTTAATAATGGTTGTTATACTTCCTATTGTTATCTTCAAAATAGTCGCTCAGGTTAATTGTGGGCTTTATTGTGGGAGGAAAGTGAACCTGGCAATAGGACCCTGAGATTTTGAGTCACAGCACTTAATCTTATAGAAAAACTGGCACTGTGGTTAATCACTAAATTGAAATTTTATAATACACTTTGCAAAATAAAGTCAAAATACAACTAAGAACTGAAAGTAGACATTTGTTGAGGTTTTATTAAATGATAGTGTTTCTTAAAGCACATTTTTGTATAAATGTAATAGATAAATTCCTATAAGGTAATTAAAATGCTTGATTTCAAACATAGTTTTCTCATAAAAGAAATTGAAAATTAAAAGTGTTTGACTTTTACTGTGTACTTTTACTGTAATAATTAAATATATATGTAAGAAAGGAAAACATTGTGTCTTCATCAAATGAAACCTTAATGACCATTTTCATTTGAGCTGCAGATGACTTTCATTTACCAACACCCACCGTCATTTTCTGATCTAAATTCACGTGTACACAGGTCTTCTCATCCTCAGTGATATCCCAGATTTCATACTTCCTGTAATTTGCTGACATTCTGACATATTATATTAAGGAAATCATAATATTGTTATGGAATGCTTGTTGTAATGAGATTGATTGACTTCATTTTAACTTTAATATTAAACAGTCTTTCTCTACCTTTATCTCATGGCATCATCTTGTAATGTTAATATTTCCCACTAAATGTTCTGAAAAGTGAAACATAAAAATGAATGAAATGTAAGAGTTCACAGGCTACACTCAGAAGAGCTGAGCTTGTCACGTGATAACTCAGTGCGCATGCGCTGAGAGCCACCTTGCGGTGCCTCGTGTTTGCTTGGCTTGTGCTCCATAGCCAGAAGTTCAGAGGTACTTGATGAGCAGTTTAAACAGGATCTTAGTACAATTGGTATATCTAACTTACAAAAATGTTTATTTTTTTATACCAAAGGAATGTATATTTACAGCACACGTATTGAGAGAGAGAGAGAGCAGGAAACTGGTATTTTAGGTCTCTATTACGTTGCTTCATGGCAATTTTTTGTACTTTTCTTTGAAGGTACCCAGGTAGGCAAGTAATAATGAGCTATACGGTGAGACATAAAGCTGTAACTATAACTGCTTTGCATGAATGTGATGCATGCACTTAAAATCTGGTATCTAATTAAAGTGTAAACTCAAGCTTATGTTTTAAAAAGCAGGTGGTGGTCATCAGAATTTCTACCTATATGCTTAAATGCTCTTATGCACATCTTCTAAATTGTAAAAAATTATTAAAATATGTCTTACTAGTTTTTTTTATATTTCTTTGAAGATTAGGCATAGTAAAACTTTGAATATCCAAAAATTAGGTAGTTTTTAGTAATAAGCACATGAAACTTGCCACTGAATTTACACTGACTTTAAAAAAATTTTACTTATACTTTAGATATAAAGACATGACGACTTTAATGACCTTTGACATTCATAGTTTCAAGTTTCATTAGAAGAAAATATTTCTCAATAAAGGAATACTGCATAATATTCAGAACGAGATGTAACATGTCACTTTTTTCAGAACAAGAAATTAATGGTGACTACATTTTTTCAGAGCAACTGTTGTTTTAAAAACACTGTACAAAGATGCCCTACAAATTAAGAAAGATTTCCTTAAATATATAGCTGAGCTGCTAGGAAAGTAGGTGTGTAGAAGTAAATGTTGTCCGATGAATAGCACCACTGGCTTCCCCCAGATGGCACGGGCACTGCTGGCTCTCCCTGGCTCACTGAATGGAAGAAGGGACTGCAAGGACTCCGCCTCCTACGGTGTTGCGGGTGGGAATGGCTGGTATTCCGGGCATGCAGGTGGCAGCAAGCTCCGATTCTAATCTAGCTTGAGTCTAATCTAATCTAGTTTAAATCAGGTCATGACTACTGAATGAACAGAAAAAGAAGAAAAGAGATCAGAAATACAACAGGAGAAAAAAATAAAAAATTACCAAGAAGGCAACAAAGGACTCTAGATGAAATATAGAAAGAGCAGAACAAATAGAAATTAAAGAGGAAGGCAGAAAAATTACAGTTAATGTTGTCAAAATAAATTTAAACTAATTGTAACACTTTAGAGATCAAACTAGTGTAAAAAATAAATGTAGTGAGGCAGAAAGTGTAAACTAAATAGCTGACAATAGAAAGATTACCAGGCAACTCTAACCAAAAGAAGTCTTATAAAGATATTTTACATTAGGCAAAATAGACTTAAAGAAAGGCCTTAGTATTAGCAAGAAGGCAACCAAGGATAAAACATTTATTTCACCAGGAAGAGAAAAGCATTTAAAGTTTTAATTACTCAATAACATAGCTACAAAAAATTTAAAATGAAAATTTCCATTTTTAAAAAAGGAAGATTGGTGAATTCACCATTGCTATGGAAGATTTCAGTATCATATCAGAAATTGATTAGAGATCCCTTCAAAAACTTTAAAATTGAAGGTATGAGCCAGATAGGCTGTAAGTTGATCCAATCGAGTCAACAGTTAAAGAATAAGTATTTTCACTGATACCAAATCTAGCGTTTACAAACATGAACCCGTCACTGCCCCAGAGTTATGTGGGCTGATGCAGGACCAAGACCGGCCAGGGCCGTCAGACTGCGGAGCCCGTGGTGGGGTGGTGCTGGGTGAGGTGATCGCTCCCTCCCACACCAAAGCTGTAAGGGCTGGAATAGTGTGACACGCATTCCCATAAGTTAAATAAATATGTGGCTGAGCATGAAGTTTCAGCAGAAAGCCATGTGTAACAATATAGGGTAGATACGGGTTTTTGAAAGATTGGAAATAAGATAAATTTTAAAAGTTCACATTGAAGCAGTTGGACTGCCACAAAAAATAAATTAGATTTACTTTTTACACTGTACATAAAAGCAAATTATAAATGTGATAAACATCTAAATGTAAAAGAAGAAAACTTCAAAACTTGGGGAATGTCTTTTTAAATTTAGGAGTATGGAAAGGTTTCATGCTCCCCAAAGCACAGTTAATAAAAGAAAAAGTTGATGGTGTTTACCAAAATAAAATATGTATAGCCAAAAAAAAAAAAGAGAGAGGAAGAGAAAGAATGTCGAGGTGAAATGATTTGCAAAATGTATGCCAAAAAGTTTGATCCAGAATAAATAACTGCATATCGATTTAAGAGAAATCCAATAGAAAAATAAGCAAATGAAATACAGTTTGGAGAGAAAGAAGATTCATATCCAGTGACCATGTTAAAAGTCTTTTTGGAAGGAAGATGGAAATTAAAACACTGAAGGACTATTTCACCTAAAAAATTCACTGCCGATGAGGAAGGAAATGTGAAATTATACATTTCCGCTGACAATGTAAACTGAGAGCCATTTTGGATTAACTTTTTTATTGTTTCTAGAAAAATTTAAAAAGTGCATAATATGTGACCTAGCAAGCCTGCTTCTGAAAACTGTTCTCACAGAGTGATTAGGAACCTTTCTGTTAAGGGCAGACAAGAGTATTTTAGCCTTTGTAGAACATAGGATCTTGGTTGCAAATACTGTTGTAGTGCAGTGCCAAACTGTGACTTTGGTATAATTTTCACTTATCATGAAATCTTATTCTTATTTTTTTCAACCATTTGAAAATATAAAGACCACTTTTTAGCTCATGAAACATAACAGGAACAAGTGACAAGCCATACTTGGCCTTATATAATCAAATGAGAAAACATCAGGCTGAATCATGCACAGTACAGTTTATTAATGAAATGATTTATAGATGTTCTATATATTTTTCATGTGTACACAGATACGCTAGTAAAAACAAAATAAAATGACTAGAACAATCCACATTTAACTCCTGATGGAACGGAATACAAGGTAGAAGCTCAATAAGTTTGAGATTCTGCTGCTCCTTCTCCTTTTCTTCATTTTTTCATCTTTATTTCTCCTCCTCCTCTTTGCTCTTTCGTCTGATAACTTCCTCAAGCTCCCCTCCTACTACATTAGGATTTGCCAGTGGTGCTACGAAGAGAGGTCCTGAGGTGCACAGGTAGCAGGTTGTGTGAACTTACAGGAAGCCCACCTTCAGCTTCCGCCAGACACAGGTTACTTCGGAAGTTCCGCATAGGAGAGCTGGAACTTGGTTTTTCTGGGAATGTGTTAAATCAGCTTTACCGAGTCACTCAGGAGCTATCCTTTGTGCTTGCACTATAGTTGACAGTAAATAAAATTTCAACATTTGGGCCTAAATTTATGTGATCTTAATTCTCTGCAGAGTAATGTGACCTCTACCTCATGTTACATACATCTCCTGCCTGTTCTCTTTGGAAGAGGCTGTAGCTAAGGTCAGATTTTCCTGTCTTTTCCCACAGGCTTTTGGTTTGGGGATTAGACGAATGGTGATGTAAGGAGTTTGCAGAGGGATCTTTCAAAAGAGATGATGCCGGAGATTGTCTTCTCTTAGCTCTATAACCTGTTTTCACACAAAATAATCCTCATGGACTCTTGGGACCTTTCTGGATTTGAAATAGCATTTTGCATTTGTCCCTATTAACCAATAAATTAGAGTTCTGTTTTCTTTTAGAGTGTCTTTAAATTTTGAGGAATGTCAGAGAATCCTGGGTTTGGCAGTTGTATCTTGCACATGTGCCATGAACTATAGACCTGCTTAAACACTTTTAAAAAGGCAGCTTAGGCATGGAAAAATTTCTTTGCTTTTTAAAAAAAGATTGTAATGACAAATTCATTTTGTTTCTGTGTTGCATACTTTTAGTTTCAATTCTTTGGATCTGTGATGTTCAAGATGTTAACATTAAGTGTTAGATTCTTGTTTTTGGTATAGTAAGTAGAAGATTTCTTCTAAATGATTTTTGATTGCACTGTGTGTTTTGAATTACTCATTGATCTTCTTAACTATTAGTTTGAATCTCACAGAGTGTAGTGTCACTGTTTTCCTGTTCTTTGAGTTTATTTTTACCATTTGGCAGCGCTTTGTCCTTTAGCCTACCATGACCTTTGTCATTTTAGACATGGATTATCTGATCTCGATGTAACCTTGTAGAAGAAAACCTTTCTCCAGAAAGACAGTGCTCTAAAGGATATAACTATATGTATGTTTACATGTGCAAGATAGATAACCATACTACTAAGTTTTTGTTAGTTCATCAAACAGAATAGTTTGTACTGTCATTGTCCATTTTTTATGCTTTGATTCTGTAACTTGAACAACTACTTCTAAGATAACAATATTTAATTTTTCAACTAGTGAATTCTTTTTTTTTATTTAAAGAGAAACAAAAGCATGTAAAGGGTAGAGATAATACAGAATTCCAAAAAAAAAAAGATAAACAATAAGAAATCACTAGTTAATAAATTAAATATTGTCCTCTTAGAAATGGTTGTTCAAGTTACAAAATTAAAGCATACAAAGTAGATAGCCAAACAGGGAGAGTGTAAACAGCTATGCATGCATGAATCTCTGCATGTATTTCTATCCTTTCTTTATTAGAGGGAAAAACAAAACTTAGCAAGACAAAACAAAACAAATTCCTATAAAAACCAAAAAGTCGTATAAAACCACAGTACAAGGTGATCTACAATGATTGCTGTGTTGTTTCTTATTATCTTCAATAGAATGTCTATATCATCAGGCATAATTGAATATAGCAGTATAATTGAATATAGCAGCAAATAACAATATTAGTAAAAATAAAACATTGTAGACAGTATAAAACTTCAAAGGCAGGTAATAATCAAACCATAGTGGATATTCTAGTGGATCTTGTCATCCTAATTGTAGTTGCCTATACTCTCAGACTTGATACTATCAATCATAACAGCTTTGAATAAAATCTATCAATACAAAACAGCGATCCAACAAACCAGATTCAATTACAATCAATCATGGTAAAACAGTGTAGGTTTTACAGAGCTTTAGATTAAGTTAATAGGAAATTGAGGATGATTACCGTACTATATCCTGTTATTTTCGGGATTACTGTCTGTGCCCTCAAATCTAGTACAGGTAGAATGATTGGAACAGAATATAATACATCTAAGCAGTGTAGTGTGAGTAATGTAGGTTTAAAATCCTGGTGCACTATTAACAATATAGGGTATCAAGGCCATCTATGTTAGAGATTCTAGTTATCCTTCTCTGCCTCATTTCTGCTGTGCTATTTTTCTGCCTTTGTTTGTCTAGTTTTCTCCTTCATTCTACTGCCTGCCCCACTCATTGAGGCCTTTCTGTCACTGTTCCTAAAATCCTGGTATTTTTTTTTCTCTCTCTCTAGAATGTCCTTCAGTATTCTCTGTAGGGTTGGATTGGTGGTCACAAACTCCCCCAGTTCCTCTTTGTCATGGAAGCATCTTGTTTCTCCATTAATTTCTAGTGACAGTTTTTCAGGGTACATCAATCTGGGCTGGAGATTATTTTCTTTTAGGGCTTGGAATACTTTGCTCCAAGCTCTTGATCTGATGGTCTGTGTCGAGAAGTCAGCCAGGATTCTGATGGGCTTACCATTATAGGTAATCAGTTTCTTTTCTCTGATGGCTTTTAATATTCTGTTACATTGAATTTCTGGTATCTTGATTATTATATGTCTGGGTGTAGCTCTATTTTGGTTGTAGGTGGCTGGAGTTCTGTATGCCTCACATAACTGAATGTCATTTTCTTTTACCATGCTTGAGAGGTTTTCCTTAATTATTTCCATGAATAGCCTTTGTAATTTGCCTGTATGTATTCCTGCTCCTTCATTCACATTTCTTATTCTTAAATTGTAGATTCTCTTGTCATCTTCTAGCCTTTGTATTGTTACTGCCTGTTTCCTTGTTATTTTAAGAGATCTTTCCTTTCATGATCACACATTGCAAACTTGTCTTCAAGTTTTGATAATCTATCCTTACTTTCTTTTAAGGCATTTTGCCAGCTTTCAATGGAGTTCTTAATTTCCTGGTAGTCTCTTTGAATCTGCTTCACGTATTCTATATTTTCTTTATATTCTTTATTGAATGTTTCTCTCCTTTTTTTGTGTTCCTCCCTTCTGTCTGTATCTTCCTGAGAGATGCTTCCTAAGAGCATTTCTTTTATTACTCTACTCATATCTTGCTTTACCTGATTTAATATTTCAGTTTTGAGCTTGTCTACAAGGTCCTGAAGATATCTCTTAATGTCCATTGGCGCCATGTCTGATGTTGCGTGTTTGCCGCCCTCAGTCTCCCTTGTTTTTCCTTCTCCTGGATCAGGGCTCTCAGGGTTCTGGGCTGGGAGCCTCCTCCTGCCTCTCTCTCCTGTCATGGCCCTGGCTTCCTCCACAGAGGTTACAGTGCAGGTCCCAGCCCCCTTCCCTGTTTGCCACATTTCCTCCGAGGCATGCTAGTGTGGGACCTCTGCCCTCTCTTGCCTGCTCTTGTCACTGAGGTATAAGCAGCGGCTGCATATGCCTGCCCCTCCCCACCCAGCCAGCCAAAGTTCAGGTGCCTTCACCCGGTCAGTGCATGTTAGGTGCAGGGAATCAATTTGGTACGGCTCATTGGGTCCCGGTCAGGGGCGTGGCCCAGTCCTTGCAAATCCCATGAATCTGCTCTGGGGAGGGAGCAACCAACTGAAGTCACTGTCGCTCCCAGTTCAGGCTCCTCCTGCCCAATTCCAACATGTTGCCCATTTGGTCGTGCCCTTCCCGTGGGGGGGGGTGGTCTCTTTCCCAGCACTGACCATGGATCAATGAAGGTCCCTCCACCGGCTCCACTCTCTGCTCTCTGTTGGGCTCACCAGCCCCTGACTTCAGCGCTGCTGTGCTTCCTGTGAGTGGTGGCAGGAATGAGTCTGGGCGGCTCTGCTGGCCTGCACGGATTCAAGCTGGTGCAAACTTGGCAGGTCACCGCGAAAATGCTGTGTCCTGTAGTTTTTAGCTGTTTCAGTTGTAATCCCGAAGTATTTGATGAGCTTTTTTACGTTTTAATTTCTTCCTGTGTCAAGAGGATCCATCTCCCTCTGTCTGGTTCTCTCCAGGGTGTTTTATTCTGGCACATGAGTTGTTTCTCCTGGGAGGCTTTGTATTTTGTTGCTCACTGATCGACCATCTTGTCTTCTCCTCAACTAGTGAATTCTTGCTGTTACTTTTTTTGACTAGTCATTTCTTACTGTCATTTCTTTTGAAATTCTGTATTATTTCTACCTTTTTTTCTGTTTTGCTTTTTTTTCTCTAAAAAAAAAAAAAGAGAATAAAACCTTCCTCTAAGTCACAGATGACCTTACATATGTATGACCTGTAAAAACTTTATGTGTTATTTCAGGAATGCTTGGAGAGTGTAGAGGAAAGAGATTTTTTTAGGACAGTGAGCATCTGTGAAAAAGAGAAGAGGACACAAAAGCAACAGGGATTGTACAGACTAATTTCATAGGTGCATAATTTGCCAGCTGCATTTTATTTATTTATGAAGAAGATTTGGAGTATTTTAATCCCATTTTCATTTGAAATGGTAGCATAGCCATTTCAGATTTAAAATCCTTTCACCAACTAAACAAATTGCTTTTTGTTGTCTTCACAAAAGCACTTTACAAAGCTTTTTCCATGCTGAAATTATTCCTTTTTAAAATTACTTTAAAAGACCATAGGAAGGACCTTGGAAAGAGATTAAAGAAAAAAGATATCCCATAAGGAGGTCCTTAAAAGGTCTCAGAATATGAAATAAAGGAATATGAGGATACCTGTGAGAACTTTACCAGTTTGCCAAAGAAAAATTCCAGGTGTCTATGGAGTGACAGCAACACGTAAGGTAAAAGCGGCTCCTGTGGTCTCTGTGGCATTGCAAGCGGCGGAGGGAGCAGCCTTTGGAAAGCGCTTCTTCCGAGACAGTGGAAGACAACCTGCAGAGGGGCAGGGTGGGGACAGAGCTACCCTTGGAGTGTTAGTGGCAGCAGGAAAGGAGAAAAGAAAAGCAGGAGTAAGGAAGCAAGATAGGATTTAAAAAATACTCTTCCATCACCACTGCCACCACCACAAAAGGCACGAACAGAAGAGGGCGCTCTAGGACTGAGGAACCAGGTCTGTCCCACCCTCCCTCCCGCGTTTTGGATAAACTGACCTTGGCACTCTGGAATAAACCGATGGAAATAGCCCTTAAGACGGAAGGAAGGAAATTTCTCAAATACAAAGTTACTGTAAGAATAAAATAGCAAATTAACCTAAAATTTTATGACTAAATTGTATGTGAGCATTGACAGAATGAAAGCAAAAATAAAAAGAAAGATAAAAAAGTACAGAACAGAAGAAAACTGAAAGGCAGCACTCACACTTGAATAACCTCTATTAAACCAGCTGTTGCATTATGAAAAGATACCGTGAGCCAGGCCTCTAACAACTGTCACTTTGTATGGATAAAACCACAGGAAGATGTGTGAAACTCTGGAAAGAAATCGACCAAAATGAAAAAAAGAAAAAAGAAAAGAAAAAGGACAAATCATTTCAGAAGTGAAAACTTAAATTACAAAGTACCCAAGGGAAGATGGATATTACCAAAAGCTCAGTTAGAGACACAAAGAATAGAAATGAAAGAGCCAAGGAAATGACACCGGAATAAGAAAGATAAAAAGGATCTGAGAAAAAAAAATGACAGAAGATCCATATCTAATTTAATGCTTGAACTAGAAAAACCAATGAGCAATGAGCAGAAACCATACCTAAAGTTACAATAAAAACTTTTTGGAAATAAAATATCTATATTTCCATATAGAAAGGACCCCTGTTTCCTGTGTACCTGAGAGAATTCATCTAGAATAACCAACTCTTATGGCATATCTTAATAAGAGCTTAAAATAAAAATGGGAAAAAGCCATGTGAACCTCCAAGTATAAAAAAAGTAGTAACTGTTGAAAAAAAGTAAGAAAAATATGTTAAAATTGAATAATTTATATGGAAAAATATCAAATTGTTATCAAGCTTTCTGACAGCAACACATAAGGAAATAAACATTCTCGAGAAATAAAAATAATCATTTTAATTAATGGTAAAATATGTAATAAGTAAAAAATTATAGATCCATGTTGCCCAGGTTTGCTAGTTCATTGTACTGTATGCAGCTTTTAAAAATGTTGCAGTTTATGAAGAAAAATTTCAGTCCTATCAATGATTGATAAATGTTAAAATACCTGAATATATGCTGTCATGATATCTGCTACTTATTTTTAATGGTTCATCAAAAAGTACCATGTAAAAATATAGAAATGTCTTTAGAATTTTTCTTAAGTTTTTAGACATTTAAAAATTATTTAAAGTGATTTGCCAAATTTCAAATATTTTTGTATAACTAAAGAATTACTTTTTATGTTGTTTGAGGAACATTTTGCAAGTAGAATACAAAATTCCATCTTCTATGTAGTAACTTTAGGTTTTTGGAATAACAAACAGTGACTTTTCCATATTTCTTTATGTTCTTAATGTCAGTGATGTGATCATCATCCATTTTTTCAGCAGTTTACTTTCAGAGTTTAAGGACCTAACTGCTGGTGAAGTAACAGGAGTCAGAGGCTGGCATCAAACTAACCTGTCTCTTCTTCCTACCACAGGCTGCAGTAAAAAAGATGCAAACAGAAAGAAGTGGATTGTACTGAAGAACTTCCTTGATGAGGAAGGAAAAGATTTTCATTGAGTTGCTTTTTATTACTGATTTATAATATTAATATATTTTTGATAAGGCCCTTTTCTGATATAAAGTGCATTAAAATTTTTCTCCCTCTCTCCAGGTATTGTCTTGTTTTTTACTTTCTTGATTGTGTTCTTGGAAATACAAAACTTTAAACATTTATTTTTTCTTTTGTTACTGTCTATGAGTTTTTTATATATGAAAATGTGGAGAGACTTTAAAAATATTGTGTTTACTTGTATATCTGCCCTTGGGAGAGACTTTGGATTTCAAATTCTTTAACTGTAGTCCTCAAACCTTAGGCTAATCTTGTTCAATTTATTTTCTAAGAAAATTTGAAGTTTAAGTGTTTTTAAAAAAATTTTTAAGAAAATTAAGCCAAACAAAATAAAACAGAATAAAGCCAATCAAAACAAAACAGTGAAAGCAATACAGGACTTCAAAACAATATAATGGGAAATCACCAATGGCTACCATAAAATATCTTGTTGTCTCCAAAACAGCTGCCCATGCCATCAGATATGATAAAATCAGGCCAAATAAAACAATAAAACCAATCAAACAAACCACAAAAACACTACAGGACTTTAAAACACAATAATAGGGAATTAACAATGGCTACCACCTTCCTTTTTTAGATGTTTTCTCCTCTTTCACTTTCACAAAGTCTATTGTACATTTTGGATCACATTAACTCCTTCAGTTTTTTATACTAGGCAGACAACGTGATGTTCACCTATGTGAATCCAAACCATTTCACCCAAGAGCACGATCACAAGTCGCAACCATTTACCTTACAAGAGCCTCATGATTATCCTTCTCTATAGCTGAGTAGCTTTCTAATGTATAAAAATGCCATTATCTTTCTTATCCATTCTGCAGCTGATGGGCGAGCTACCCCTGCTTTTTTCTGGTTCCCTATTGCGTGGAGCATTGTTTTCTCTCCTTTGGTTTTCAGGCTATGAATTTCCTTTCAAGTTAATGTGTTTCTTGCATACTGCATATTGATGGATCTTGTTTCTTGATCCATTCATCCTGTGTTTCTTTTTATTGGTGAATCGAGCTCATCTACATTAATGGCTATGGCCAACATGTACTGGTTTATCTCTGCCATGCATTTTTCTGTCTACTTTTTTGGCTCCCTACTTTTCCCCTCCATTCAGTTGTCTGCCCCTCTCAGTGATCCCACTCTGCTGCTGTTCCTGGGACTGTGGTCATTTTTCTCTCTCTCTAGAGTATCCTTCAGTACTCTTTGTAGGGTTGGTTTGGTGGTAATGAATTCATTCAGTTGTTCATTGTCATGGAAGTGTCTTGTTTCTCCATTAATTTAGAAAGATAGTTTTGCAGGGTACATCAGTGTGAGTTGCAAGTTGTTTTTTTTTTTTTTTTCTTCCAGGACTTGAAATACTTCACTGCAAGCTCTTTTTGAGTTGATGGTTTGAATTGAGAAATCTGTTGTGATTCTGATGTGTTTTCCTTTATAGGTGATCTGTTTGTTTACTCTTACAGCCTTTAATATTCTGTTCCTGTGCCAAATTTCTGGGATCTTGATTATTATATGTGTAGGTGTAGACTTATTTTGTTGATGGCTAGCTGGAGTTCTGCATGCCTCACTTACTTGTATGTCAGGTCCTTTTCCCATGCTTAAGAAGTTCTCTCCTATTACTTCTGTAAATAGTCTCTTTATGTCATTTATGTTGACTCTTGCTTTTTCACTGACATCTGTCATTTTAAAATTATTTTTTGTGTCATTGTGTAGCCATTGAATTGTTATTTCCTGGTTCCTTATTATTTTTAACGGATCTTTCCATTCATTATTGCCAGCTGCCATCCTGTCTTCAATGTCTGAAAGTTTACTTTTAAATCTAATTTTAAATTGATATGTTATTTATAGAATAAAAAGTAAAAGGAAGTTTAAATATGCTTATTTCTTGAAATCTAATGTTTATCATTTCTAGAAAGATCAATAATTTCAAAAGCTTATCATTCTTTTCATTTGGGATGACTTTTTAAAATTTATTTTTATACTTTACTTTTGTAGTGGGTAAACATGATGCCAATTTTACATCTCATTTTAAATGTGGATCTTAAAGGAAATATTTTCCATATAAAATCACCTTTAGAGTTGCTTTTTCTTTCTTTTTATACATATGTTAGTAAACACTTAATGAGTATCATATGATAAACATTGACTATACAGAGGATAAAACCTGATTTTTATCTTTAATGGTAAACATAATGTCGCTCGATGGTTATAAATCAGTTGATATAAGTGCAAGAGGAGCAAAGAAGATAATTAGTTGTTGATCTGAGCAGATGCAATAGTGTGGGACAAGTGACAGGGCCTATAGGTGCAACCCCCTGCCCCACCCCAGAGGGTGGGAGCGGGGCAGGAGTGGAGTGGAGCGGGGCAGTGACCACACTACAAACCAACATCTAGACAAGTGTTAAGGGGTAAAGATGAAGCTTCTGTATGGTTGGAGCCAGATTTTGAAGGGCTGTGATATAAACCATCCCCTACCAGAGAGCTCCTGAAACAGTTTTAATTCTCAGTATAAAAGACAGGAATGAAGAACATTAGGTGATGTTAGATAACGTTATTACATAGTAATTAAATACAGTCTGAATACATTTTGTTTGTGTCATTAAAAACTTTTCATTGGTGTTTTTTCAAGATTATTGATGAATGCTAGTTATTTCAAAAATGTACATTTTAAATATATATTAATAAATTTACAGTTTTCTTTATTTAAATATTTTACATATTTAAAAGTAGTATTTGTTTTAGCTTTTTTAAAAAATTCCTTTCTTTCAGTTACAAGAAAGACCAGATGGATGAGGAATTAATGGAACCACTGAAATATGCTGAACAACTTCCTGTAGCTCAGATAATACACCAGGTTTGCTTTCCCTTTTATTCTTTTGAAAGAAACAAGATTCTTAATCTCTGAAAAATGATGGCTTTTGTTAGATTTTTCAAAATCAGTGTGCAGTAGCTGAAAGGCATTTCAGGCGTCCGTCCCTGTTTGGGCTACACCGATGACGGTTAGTAACGTTTCGTTTGATGCACAGTGTTGAAATGCTGCTTGCTCTGCTATGCTAGAATTCTTACTAATGTCAAATGCAGAGTAATCAGAATTACCTTTTGTGTATTAATAACAAAACTTAATTTTAGAAAACTTTCATTTCAAACCATTGCAAATGGTTCTTGTTGGTGACAAGGGGGAAGCTGCAAGTACAGCACATGGTGGAATTCTTGGGGTGGCTACGCAAGAGAGATGGTCTTGCGCTGTTTCTCCTCTCTGCCCCATTATCAAGCCCTGGGAAGGGTAATTCTAAATGTTACGTGAGCAGTTTGCCCATTTCCAATTATAATGACTCTGCCATCCCTTTATAATCTTAGAAAAGGCAGTGTTGTAGGTATTTAAGCTTAGACTTTGTATTGTAATTTTGACAGCATGTAACCTCTACCCTTCTGGGCCAGAGTCTAATAATTTTAAATGGTCTATTGACTAGAGCTGTAGCCTTTAGACCTGGCAGAGTTTTGAGGTCCTTACAGATTATAGGAAATATTTGAAGCCCTTTCGTGTCAGAATTTCTCAGAATTTTTATGAACTCTAATTATTTGACTCTTTACGTATATCCTTTCAGTCAAAAGAATTTTTAGCGGATATGCGCTGACAAGACATGCCAGTTTGAGCTTATTAAAAGAAACAGAGGCTTTTATTTTAAAACGCTGGCTATAGAGATCTTTTCATTGATATTAAAATTCCATGACAGATTACCAAAAAACAGTCAGAAATTTTCTTCTTCAGGAAGCTCATCTGTGGTTGGTAATCAGGTCCAGTTTATATGTCAGGAATTCCTTCGTGCTGTCAGAGCTTAAATGACCTAACAGTCTGCAAATGTCACATTTAAAATTCTGTCTTCATGCCTGACTCTCAGCATAAATGAATTAAACAGCAGAGCAGGCAGCAAGTCAATATGTTCTTAACAGTAAGAGTGAGCAATGAAACAGTTTGTGGTTTATTTCAGAATAGGTAAACAGAATCTGCCCAGAACAGCTCACCTAGAATAAAATCTGAAAGAGGAAACACGAATTAATCTTTAAGATGGTTGACCAGATGAAATGTCAGGAGTATTTTCATAGCATGAATGAACTAATAAACTACCTGGCTGATGTAACAGCTGTGGTTTGCAGTGATACACCCAGAATTGGAAGATGACAGTTTATGATGCTGGTGAAAATTTTAAATTGTGTATTTTTGGCATTATAAAACAATTTTAACACTGGATTATAAACATGATTAAAATTCTTCAGTATCTGATTTTGTATAATTTAAATCTTTTGGAATTTTGTATGACCTGAGTTTATTTTATTTTCATTGAACAAAATTAACTCTGTCTTTGAGGAGCCAGGAAAGGTCACTGTCAAGGACAGTCTTCATGTATTCCTGTTGTTATTGCCTTGTTTTTGTTTTTTCTTTGTCAGTACTATAGCTTAGTCTCTCTTACCAGTGGGCTGCTTACATAGTCTTTAAGAATTGTATTGCTAGTAGTTCACTTATAGGGGATTATTTGAAAGTAATTTTTCCCTGAGAGGATAACAATAATGTGTTAATGAGGTTCAGCTAATTCCACAAAAGCTTTTTAATTTGTATAAGTATTATGACAGTATGGTAGTATATAACTAGCTTCTACCTGCAAACAATCTAGTAAGGAATAATTTTGCATCATACTCATACCTTACCCATGCCTGCGTAGAACATGCATCATTTCTATCTGAATATTTAACTAAAGTTATTTATTTACATATTTTTATATCCTATTTGGTTATCTTTCTCATTCTTCATTTTTTTGATGTTCCTTTTAGCATTTTGCCTTGTGCCATACATACATCTATCTGAATGGATGCATAAGTATTTGTATTAGAGTCTTGGAAACCAGGACCCCTCTCTTTTTTCTCTCCACCCTACTTCTCAGGACTCTGAAGCCAAGGGCTGCACTGTAGCACAATTTAGAAGTTGCACAAGAAATTCAGGCTTCTGAGGAACAGGGACAGAGGCTGTAATAGGAGGAACAGCTTGAGAAATAGAAGAGAGGAGTGAGCCTCTGTCATTTGAGTAATTCATTTCTAGTACAGGCTGTTTATACTTAGAAGCAGGAGCTAAGGTTCTCACTGTTGTCATTTTGTACTGCGAGATTATTTACTATTTTTCTAGTGATCCAAGCAAATATGATGGTTCTTCTCAGAAACCCAAGAGACTTGAGTTATAAACAATAATGTTTGTAAGAGAATCTGCTGGGATAAGGAGATAGAAGCTAAATAAAGTTGATAGTGTCATATTTGCAATAAACACTGAAATGGCAGTAAGAGAAAGTTTCTGTTGCAACAATGAAAAGAACTATAAAATAATTACAATATATTTAACATGGACCTATACTGTGAACCATGAAAATGGACCATGTTTCAAGAATGTAAAGACAAACAAACTACTTCATTGTGAAGAGGAAGCAACAAGATCATGAAAATATAAATTCTCCCAAATTAGCCATTTTAATTATAATGGAAGGAATTTTTTTAGCAGTAAGAAGAAAAATGACCATGTGATTATTTTGTGGAAGAATTCAAAAAATTACCAAATTATTTAAAAGAGAGAGGAATTTGCATTATCGGATATCAAAATATTATCCAAAAGCAAAAATACTGAGGTAAATGTGGTATGGATAAAAGAATAGATAAGTGGATCAGTGTAGTGCTTTGGAGGAGATTTGAAACTTTGAGTTTTAATTCACAGTAAGAATTATATTTTACACAACAATGACCCTTGGTATGCATATGTGTATTAAAAATAGAAACAAAGTTTCCATGATGTATTTACCCTCACTATATGTAATACATTGGAATTTTTTTCCACTCCAATTATATTTTAAGTGTCAAATAAAGTTCATTATATTGATTTTACGAGCAACATACAATCCTGACCAATTGCCCAAAAGATGCTATCATAGAGAACACAGAAAAATTGTATTTCATAACAGTATATATTTTATTTCAATACAAAAGCAGCTAACCCTATTTCATGCTATGTATAAGAAAAATCTTATATATTAAAGGTATAATGTTAAATAAATAAATCTTTGAAGAGCATATAGGCTGCTGCTTTAGTAATCTAGAAGCAGGGAAGAGCTTTTAATGAACTCAAAAACCCAGAGGATAGATTCAGCATCATAAAATAGAATGTGTTACATGACACAGGAACCCACAAGTTAGAAGACAAATGTTAGAATCAAGACAGTGTTTGTAAAGGAGGTATCAGTAAACTCACTAATATCTATAATATACAAAGGATTCTTGGAGTTTTATAAAAGGCAAAATCCTCAAACAAAAAATAAACAACTGCAACCACCCCGTTGAATAGAAAGAGAAGACAAGAGATGAAAAGCACTTTAGGAAAAAAAATGAACAAAATGAAAATGGCCAGTGATTTAAAGAGCTTCCAACTCAGTAAAGTACACATTAAAATTTCAGTGAAATTTTTATTGCCCATCAGTCAGACTGGCATAATTAAAGTCCTACTTTGAAACTCAGTTTGGCAGTTCCTAAAAAGATTAAACATGGAGTTATCGTATGACCCAGCAATTCCAACACAATTCCAAGAGATATGAAAACACACACCCAGTGAAAAACAAGTGTTCACTGCAGTGTTATTTTTAATAGCTGGAAAGTGGAAACAGCCCAGCATTCATCAACTTGTGAGCGGATAAATAAGATGCAGTGTATCCACATGATGGAGTATTACTCAGCAGTGAAAGGAAATGAAGCACAGCTGCACGCCTCAATGTAGATGAATCTTACAACTTATTGCCAGTGAAGCATCTGTTCAGTAGAAGGGGCCAATGCAGAAATGCCTGAATTGTATGGTTCCAGTTACATGGAATGTCCCAGGTAGAAGAAGCCATAGAGGCAGCAGGCAGATCAGGGTTGCTGGGCCTGGAAGGAGGGAGGCAGAGTACGCAGCGCTGATGGTGCAGGGCTTCTCTTTCAGAGTGATGAACGTGTTCTGAACCCAGTGGGGAGTGTCACGTAGCTCTGGCATTCTAAAACCTGAATGTATACTTTAAAGAGCTGCATTTTATGGTACATTATTGCATCTCAATAAAGATTTTTAAAAATTATGATCACCTATTTCTGGGAAAGATGCTAGGGAAGGGTACTTGTGCAGAACTGTGAACTTTTCCTTTCTTTCTAGAAGGCCATTTGGTAATATATATGCCAGCTCTTCAACCAGTGGTTCCACTGATGAGACTGTGACCCATACCTGTAATATATAAATAAACATATTAATGTATGAGAATTTCAGAATAGGGATATTTATAGCAGCCTGACTATGGCCACGGCAAACTGGAAATGATGGAAGTTTCTCAGCATAGAATGTATGTAGTTTCCAGAAGCCACAACTCAGTTGGACAAATGTGTGTTTTTCTGCCTTTTTTAATAACTGGATTTATTTTCTTGTCAAGTAACTCTCTTCTCCTTTCTCCTGTGTACGCTGATGAAAGGAAATTCTAGAAATTCCCTTCTCCTGTGTACGCCTGCCCGATGGAAGGAAATTCTAGTCACTTCTAGATAGAGCCACTGAAGCCTACAGGTTTCCACCCTTCTCCTCCCTCCTCCCTCCTAGAACGCCAGAGTCGTAGCCTGGGCAGAAAGTTCATCTGGCTTCATGGCACTAAGGGTTGCAGGGTGTTCCTCCAACCCTCTGGATTGGTATCTCTTCCAATAAACTGAGGTGTTGTGTATAACACAACTGGTAAGGTGTAGCCTGTATGCAAAAACAACAAACAAGCAAACAAAAACAAAGCCCCTTAACCTGTCAGTTTTCTGTACATGGCTGCAGAACTCTGATAAAATTAAAGGAAGAGAACAGAGTAGTAATGGGAGAGACCAGCTCCTTGTTTTTGTCATTCTTTTTCTCTCTTTCCTCCCCTCTTTGATCTTCCTCACTTTTCTTTCTTCTTTTCCTTTCACACTTCCTTATATTTCATTTCTGTAAGTCAGTGTGGTGTGACTTTTTCCCAAAAGTCGGTGATTGCTGTTGAAAAGTGAATTAAATGGAATAGCTGATATGTGGTAGATGCAGGATCAAAATATCCTGCAAACCATTGATTGTCGAATTTAGACTTCCAAACTGAGATGAGAGTTAAGGAATCCATAATGGTCACCAAAGAACTTGCAGAGAGACCTGCTTATGGAATTCAGGTGCCTTTCATAGCTAATAGTAGCATTTATTCAATATTTCTGAGAAGGTAGGCAATTGTAACATTCATTATATTAACAATTTAGGCAATTAGTAGCTTTGCAACAGAATAAAAAGCTGCAACTCATAGGAGGCATAAATTGCAATCGTTTAGGTAAGGAGCATTACTATACATGAAAGTATAACTAATCCTTTTAAAGATTATTAAATTTATTAGGACCTTGACTATTATAGAGCTTAGAAGAAATAGCAGAAAAATGCATGCAAAAAAAAAAAGTTAGTTAACTTTTCTTGCTTATGTTGATAATTTCTTATTAAAGGTTTTTTTTTTTTGGTCTTTGGCAGATACTAAAATATTTTAGGCCAGTTTTTTTTAGATACAGAGGATGAAACTGATCTAAGAATATATTGAGCAGAATATATATTGTATATGAGGAGAATATATAGAATTGGAGTAGATTATGTGATCTGGAAACCTTAAAATGATATGGATTATGTATGTGACAACAGTAGCATAGATCAGTGAGAAAACAAAGAATTAATAAATGATGTTGATACAATTCACTGTTTGTTGATGGGAGGATACTACATGTAGTCTTGCTTTATAACAGATGGGAAAAAAACTGAGTCCTATTTAAATTATAGATTACACAAAAATAGACCAATCCCCAACACCAGAAAAAAAAGAATACACTTTAAAATTTGCAGTTTAATAGCCAATTTCCAGTCTGTTCACCCATTCATAAACTCAGGGGTTGATAAATACTGCTAATGATGACAAGCTAATGAACACTTTTTTTTTTTTTTCACTGCCTCTTAATTGTGAAGATACAAGGATCATGAGACTTTTGGGAAATGGATTCATTATGAAAGACAAAGATCAGAATATGCAAATTGGAAAGAGAATTTAGCAAACAATACCAGGAACAGACAATATCAATAATAGTAGTAGTGATAATAATAAGAAAAAGAATAGAGAGAAATGGGAAGGTATTTATGAAACAGCGTGCTATATAAGAAAAATATTCAAAACCCAAGCATAAGCTCTTGGACATGGAAACTGTGAGTACAGAGAACAGTTTTAGAATTGCAGACCCTTCACAGTTTTAAACAGTAACTAATGAGGCCCAACATCTGGCTAATAAAGAAAAAGGAAAAGAGGAGAAAATGTATTAAAGAAATAATAAAAAGGAATAACTTTTCCAGAACTCAGTGTTTTGTTGAATGCTCAAGGCAATGAATAACAAATATATCCCATACCAAGGAAAATAACTTTGAAATTTTAGAACAGTGAATTGTTTTGAATTGCAAAATCTCTCAGAATGAAAAAAGTCATAAAAGAACAAGAATCAGAATTTCATCAGACTTCTCAATAGAAAAGCTTTAAACAAAAAGTAATGGAGTGAGATCTTAATTATATGAGAACATAATTACCAATGTCAGATTCTATTAATTACCAAATTATCCTGCAAGTATCATGATACAGGAAAAATATTCCAACTTGCAGTATTTTTTCCCACTCATCCTTTTTGCAGAAATTACTAGAGATTTAACATTAAATGAAGGAGGAAACCAAAACCTGAAAATATATTATCCAGAGATCCAGGGATTGTCCATTAAAGAGAGATCCTAGTGAAATTCCAGGTTAATGGTGAAGGGAATGCTTGAGGTTATAGCTGTGTAGATTAAAAATGCTAATTGGAGCTGCACAGTGAAGAGGTCTGAATGATAGTGTTGAACAAGTAGATTTAGTTATAGCCACATAGAAAAATCAGCAGGAGAATGAAGCTGACAATTAACTTCAAGAAGAAAAGTTACATAAACAGAGATGTATTAACAGTTAGTTTGTAGCTCAGTTCGGTATTTAGTGATAATAATTGACTGTTCAACAAAAAACTTGTGACATTGATGTTCGAGATAGTTTGAGTACCTTGTGCTATGAAAGAAACAAAGGCATGGTGTGAACTTAGTGAAAAGTAAGTACTGAGTTTAGACCTCTAGTGGCCTGTCCTGGGCCCTGATGTGTGAGAGATTCAGTGCTCGAATTAAAAAAAAAACCAAAAAAAACAAAACGGTGAAATGCTTTTTTCTTCTTCATTGATTTAGGCCCCTCTTCTAAGGCAAAGACTGTACAGAAATCACAAACTATGTTTGATTGATTGATTTTTTCTTTTTGAGACGGGGTCTCACTATTCAGTTCGAGCTGGCCTTGAACTTACTTTGTAGCCCAGGCTGCTCTTGAATTCACAGTGATCCTCCTGCCTCAGCCTCCCACCTACTGAAATTACAGACGTGTATCACCACACCTGGATACTATGTATGTTTTAAAAAGCTTTAGCTAACTCAGATGTTACATTACGTATCCATAAATGTTCTGGGAGAAATGTTGCCTACTTTTTCCCCACCTGTCGTTTTGCCCACATTCCAAGTTTGCTCTGGCTTCCCTACTTCATTTACAGCCTCTTACCAATTCTTCAATATTTTGATAAAATTAGTGGATTGTAAGTTCTTTTTAAAATGTATCTCATCTCTTTATTGAGTACCTGATCATGAGATGCTCTCATTTATTTAGACAAGCAGTATGGAAGTTTACTCTAGAGCCAGGACTGTTACAGATTGATTGCTTGGAGAGAACTACCGGAGTCTCTTCTTGCATAGCCTTGTTTCACCCATTCTTTAGCGTTGTCCATGTAGCGGTTCATGTAGCGTCCTGGTGCGCTGATGTCTTTTTCTGGGAACACTGTTGGCGTTTGAGTGGCACTGTTCTCTTACTGTGCGGGACTGGTCTATGCACTGTGGGATGTTTGTCATCCTTGGTTTTTCCCAGTTGGTTGCGGGAAGTACTGCTCCTGATCTCCTCCCCTGCTGTAGAGGCGCAGGCCACCTCAGGTTGAAGACTGCCATAGGTAATTACTTGCAGAGTCTGCCCATAGCATCTTTTATTTGTAAACTCTTACAATTGTGACATTTCAAAATACATATAACCGACCTCTCACTTTTTCATATTCTGATATATTGTCTTGAACTCTGCAGTTTTAATTCCTGTCATATGACATGAATTGGGGCAATTTTTTACGTTCTGTCTTTGTTTGTGATTATTCATATTTTTACTACTATAGCTATTTTGGCATTTAAATATTTTTCTATTCAAGTAATGCTTACCCTGTTATAGCTGCCCTTTACTAAAGGTGGACTGAAGTGTCTATCAAGTAGAAACTTTGACACCTTCTTTGCAAAAATACACCTATTGATTTATCGATATCTGGAAGCTCATCAAAAGAATACTGAATCCATATCATTCTCTGCCTGGAGACTGACTCAGATTGCTTTAAAATCCTGTAGAGCTTTCTTTTAACCCTAGCAGCTTTAAAAGGAAATGTGGCAAAAAGTAACACACTGCTCATTTATTTTCATTCAAGTTATAAGGTGAGTAATGAAAGTTAAACTACTCGAAGACCATGTGCTGTTCTTTTAATATTAACTTTGATATGTTTTTAAAGTAATATTCGTTAACCTCAGCTTTCATATTATAATTTATGACAGTCTCTTCCCAAAATGTCACTTCTCCAGGAATAAATGAAAGCTATTTGAAAATAGCAATCAAAATTTCAATAATGGCATTTCATCAGTTTTATTAAGTTTGAAAATTTTTGGTTCATGTATGAATTTATCATCATATAACTTTCTGGCATATTATATTTTATATTAAAAATGAAAAACAGGACCCTCACTAGTTTTGTTTTCCAAACAAAAGGATCCTTGTTTTCACCAAACTCGTAAAGATCTTTTAACAGGAGAGTAGCTGATGTTGACGTGTAGGCAGTGAAGTGCCCGTGCTCTCCTCTCGTCCCTCTCCCTCTTCCCTCCTTTCTCTGCCTCCCTTCCTCCCTGTCCCTCTGCCTTGTACAATGTTAACGTGCAGGTGATTTGTAAGTCCTGCGTATTCTGTCCCAGATACGTCTCTGTCTCTGGATCCCTCAGTGCTCTGTGCTTCTCTTGTGCTGCGGTCCAAAGCATGTTTCATGCGTCTCCATCGCCCCATCACCACCACCATCCTGGGAAGTAACAGGTACCACTGAACAAGGAAACGTTCCCAGTTGACAGATGAATAAACAGAGGTTCAGGGTCCTTTAAATAATTTGTCTCAGGTGTTCCTCTTTTTTTATTTTATTTATTTTTTTGAGACAAGGTCTCTCTGTAGTTTAGGCTGGCCTCCAACTTGCCGCAGTCCTCCTGCCTCATCCTCCCGAGTGCTGAGATTACAGGCGTGTACCCACGCCCGGCTTCAGGTTTTCCTTTCATAAGCCTCAAAGCCGATATTGGAATGTAGGTCTGTTTTACTTCAAGTCATTATCCATAGCTACTGTGCTGTATTTCTTCCTTGTGAACATTTAGAATCTCTTCCAGAGGAAATTTGTCCTCAGGAAAGTTGATGACTTATCAACAGGTATAATGCTTATTCTGGTTCATTGAAACCTTATTTTGGAAGAACTGTATGTCAACAGATTCAGTTCCCTGTTCTTCAGCAGATGAGTTTGCATATATTTGATAACTGGTTTAAGAAGATTCACTGCTTCATCTGTTCCTGGTTTCTTTCTCAACCCCCAGCTGCACCTGGCTCCTCAGTGTAGGGCTGAGACCAGAGAGGACCGAAGGAATATGAATACAGAAAGTGGTAAGGAGGGTTCTAAGGAGTCACTGTGCCTATTTAAAATTTTACCGGGAATAACCAAACTTGTGAGAAAAATGAATGTAAAAGAACCTTAATGATCATTAACTTATATGCGTGGACCTTAAACACTTGAGAATTAGCTACAGACACATCAGTAATTAAAAACAACTAGACAACACGTTTCTTACACCACCCAGAGTAATTCAGACTCCAGATTCTATAACATTTGGAAAGCAAACATCACTAATGAATATTAGATATTTGACCCTTTGTATTGCTTTGAATATTAAGATTCGTGGCTGTGCAGTAATTAACTTCACTTCTTTGCATTGCAGCTTCTTAGTTACTAAGACATCTCAGTTATCTTTGGTGCTTCTTCACAGAGAATATGTTAGGTTTTTCTTTCTCTTAAAATATTCTTATAAATAGTCAAGACATTAAGATGTTTGATAATAGGTTTTATTTTATTAATAGATACCATGATAGAATCCTAGTTGTAGTTCTGAATTGAGCTTTTGTCTTTTAAAATTAATTGTAATTTTATAAATATGTCAAAAAGAAAGAATTTTTTTTCTGCATTTAATTATACCAAACTCTGCTTCAAGTAGAAAGGTGTTAACTTACAGTGCAATAATTAGACATGGTAGCACCTTAGTTAAAAGTGAAAGAAAAGAAAAATATATTGTTACCTTTATCAATTGGGTTACATTGTTACGTGCCTATCTTAATGAACTTGACATCAGTCAAACCCAGATATTCACCAAAAATAATACCAAAGAAAAAGGAAAAAGGAAAACAAAGCCTGAGACATTCTAACTCTATCTAGCTATCATTTATGTGTATACATATATATTTGTTCATATATATATATATATATATATATATATATATATATAAAGTAAACATATTAAAGTGCAGTTTCCTTCAACTCCATGCTGTCTACTTTGTTGGGAGCCGCTGAGCTCGGGAACCTTCACACCTGTGGAGCTGAATGCATAGGTGCCCGGAGGTGGGACAGGAGTGCTCCGAGGGCACGGAGCACTGGAGGAGAGCGGGTGTCCAGCCCAGAGGACACACACGGGAGAACATGGGCAGGAGAAGCGAGTGGGCAAGCAGAGGAGTGTGGGAGGCAAGTGTGTAAGTGAGCGCGCGCAGTGGCTGAGCAGTCTCTTCCTCCGGCCGGAGAAGGCTCCTCCTGTCAGTCTCTTTTACTTTCTTCATCCTCTGGTTGTTTTTCCCCCAGGAACTTAGCTCTTCTGAGCCCCTACAGTACTTGATGGTAGTTACTGACTTACAACAGATCTAAATAGTGTTAAGTAGGAATGTTTTAATCTGTCATCTAAATTGACCAGAAATCACTTTAATGTATTTCCAGGTAAGAAGGGAGGTTGTCATTCACATTAGAACTGGTAATTACATTTCAGAAAAGTCCTATTCTGTATTAATCAATATCACTAGTTACTGATTTTCAACATTGAGGATTAACTTTTCTTTCATTTCACTATCATATTTGAAGGTTAATTTTTTCACTTAGTTCAGATTCTGATTTCTGGTAATTTTACAGAAACATGGATTTTTCTTTAAAAGATTATTTGTTTTACTTTATTCATTCATATGTATTTGTGTGTAATCATTGTATTTTTCTGTTTTGTATATTGTTTTAATTAGCCGGTTCTACATTCAAGGCTGTCAATACTTTGTGAAAACAGATTAATGTCCATATTACCTTATTTTGTAAGAAGTTTTGAGTTTAAAAAATGCCAACAGACATCTTGTGAAATAATTAAACATATTTACCTTCAGATAGTGTTACTCACTGTCAACAGTGCTAAAGAGAGATGTCAAAATTATGAATGGTATGTTAGGTAGTAAGAACTTTTTTTCTTCTGGTTAGATAGCTATGTGTCATAACTAAAGTTGTGAAAAGTTTGTAATACAATAGATTTAATCTACATTTCAGCATTAATTTTTTAGATTTTCAGACTTCATATTTTACTTTTTTCCTGGTGCATTTTAGTTGGCTAACTACCTATTGTAAAGAAATAGTTGTAATATACTATAACTTACCTTACTATCTTAGACAAGTATAGAAATAGAAAGGGATTATTTAAGCACATTTCATTGATTAAATCACATGGAAGACAGAAGAGATCATTATAAGTAGTGAAAAGTAATTACAAGATTTATTTTTATGGTAAAAATATGTTAGTCGTTTTTATAATGACTTCTGTGACTAAAAATATAGTCAAATATATTTTTTAAAAAAATTAATTTGTGGGGTTTTTTTGATACAGGTAAATAGAGCACCAAAAATTAATCTCACTAAAATTAAATTGTTTCTCCCATTAATGATTTCAATTTAAGCACAGAGGGAAGCTTACTGATTTGCTCTCCAGACTCATCTCTAAGAGAAGACATGGGGCTCAGGCTTAGGATAATTCTCTTGGGAAACCCACATCACAGAAGTTATAAAAATCCTACCTAAAAACAAGAAGTTGGAATTTAACTTTGTTTAAACAAGGAAGTAGCAGAGCCCATTATAGTAATTTAAATTTTTTCCTTATCTGTTTGTTTACCCACTTAGAAATAGTTACACAGCTACTGACAGGTCTTATTTATTCTTGATGTGTCAGCTGGTGTTTTTTTTTTTTTTTTTTTTTTTGGTGCTGTGTAAAGTAGTTTTAATGGACTGTTTGGATTTTCAGGTGGAAAGAATTGTGATTAGTTGACTTTTTTTTATCGGCATGAGAAACCCACATTTCCGTGTGGGTTAAAATCATAACCTAATAGTATGCATACTACTTTTTCAGACTCACATCTGAATCTTGGAAGATTCTCCAGGCTTCTAAAAACTCCATCCGATCCTGGAGTCTCTGAGATGAATCCCACTAGAGGTTGTATCTCTAAGCCTCGGAGCATCCTCTGACACCCCTCTCCAGGAGCCTCCTCTTTCTTTGGGCGGCTTTGTTGGAAAATTCTTTCTTACATTGAATGGAAATTGTCTCTCATGCTTTCCACTCCTTCCTTTTAGTTCTGGCATTAAAGGATGCACAAAACAAGTGCAAGCCTGGTTCCATCTGCCAGCCATCTCCAGATACTGGAAAAGTTACTACTGTTCTTCTTGGCTTTTCCAGAGTCTGTCTTATGGAAAGCAGAGTAGTTGAAAGAACATTGTCTTCTGGAGTGAGTCAGAACTAGGCTCGAACCAAGATTCTGTTAGCTTGGGCAATTTGCTTACCCTTTTATTGTAGTTCTTCATCTGTAAAATGGACTTAATAATAGCTTGGGTGGAGAATTAATTAATTATCATTAGATAATATATAGGAAGCTAGTGAGTGGCACATTCTTGATGCTCAGCAAGGGCTGTATTTTGACCGAGGCTGACCTTCTTCCTCCTCATTCTCTCCCTTCATCTCTCCCACTGCACCTTTAGAAGCTGTGTTTAAGAGCACAGTTTTATTATAAGGGTACAGGATGAGTTAAAATGAAGCACTAGGAATCAGGAACTTCTTTTGTTTGCCCTGTTTGTTCTTACTTCCTCTCCTCCTCCTCCTCCTCTTCCTCCTCTTCCTCCTCTTCCTCCTCCTCCTCCTCCTCCTCCTCTTCTTCTTCTTCTGCTGCTGTTGCTGCTGCTGTTGCTGATTTCTTATGTTTTGAGACAGGATCTCAGAATGTAGTTCAGGACTGAACTCACAGGGATCCTCCTGTCGCAGCTTCCTGAGTGCTTGGATTATTGGTGTATGCCAGCGCCTCTGACTTTTTTCTTTTCATGATTTCTTTTGGATTATTTGGTGTGGTTTCATTTTATCTTACTATTACTTTATTAATGAATTCATTTTGTTCCCTGAAGATTTATACTATGCACCTTTGATTTGTCACACTCTACTTCAAATAATATTATCATGCAGCCTAGGGAGCTGGTAATATATTTCCAGTTCTTCCCTTCCATCTTTTGTGCTGTTGTTGAGCACATTTTGATTGTCATGTTATGAACATACTGTTTTGCTATTAAATAGCAAATTATCTTTTAAAGGCATTTTAAAACAAAGAAAATAGTTCTCTGTTTATCCCCTGCTTATTCACCGTTTGTCTCTCCTCACATATTTGTGAATCGCATACCCGCCTGGTGTCTGTGTGGTGAAATTTCCCGCTGCAGGCAGAACCTCCGGCCCCTGCGCCCAGCGCTGCTGGGCGGCCTCCAGGCCCGTGTCGCTCCTCTGTGGCAGGGGCAGCGGACCTGTGCTGAAGAGGTCAGCAATAGTTGAGGCTTGCGGCCCACAGGGCCACGTGGCCCTTGTACAGCTCCTAGGCCTCTGTTGGAGGTGACGGCTGCTTGGGCGTCGGGTAAATGAGCGAGTACAGCAGCTTCAGGGGAAACTACAGGGCCGGATGGTTTGCGGAGCCCTGCTCTGCCTGTAAGCAGGGTCATTGTGTCTCAGCGTTTTGATTGTGATGTTCCTCTGCGTGCCTGCCTGCGTGTGTGTGCATGCGTGTGTGTCTATATTTGCTTGGTGTTAAGCTTGAGGTTTGCTGGTTTAGTCTTCTTGAAATCTGGAAGAATTTCAACCACTATTTATTTTAGATCTTTCTTTCCCTCCCCGCTTGGGAATCCGGTTGCACACAAGTCAGCCGGCTCCACTGTGGACTGCAGCTCACCTAGACTCTCTTCTTCCCTCTCTGCCACCCCACACCCCGGGTTCCTTTTGAATAATTTCTGTTGCTGTCTTATTAGTTCTCTGATATTTCTTCTGAAGGGGTAATGTGTTAATTCCAACTGTGTTTTCATTTAATATGTCATATTTTTAGCTTTAGAAAAATCCTATAATGCTCTTACTTATGTATTCTGTTTCTTGCTTTGTATGTTCGTGTTTTCCTTTTTATCTAATTTGAAATACTGTTTTAAGATCTCATCCCCTAAGCCCATCCTGTCTTTCACATGCATATCGAATTTTCTGCCTCCTTTGCCTGCTTGTTTTTGTTTCTTTGCTTTGATGGATGCTAGAGTTTGAATTTTTGTTGTTGTTAGCTAGTAGACTTTGATTTTTATTTCTTTCCAAAGTGGTGATGGTCTCCTCACCTCTAGGGTCAGTTTGATCACTTTGACAATTTCTTTTCACTTGTTTTTGGCAGATCCCGAAATATTTTTCTTTTTTTGAAACAGTACTACTCTATCTGGTATTCTGATTTCACCTCACTGTACAGTACAATCAGATACTCAGAACTTACAAACGCTGTCCATTCCCATGAGTATAAATGTAAATTATTCCCAGCTCTGAATCTTTTCTTTACCAATAGGAGGTAGTTGGTTTATTTCCTTTCTTTCATCCATTCCTTGTATTCATATCCATTCTCCGAGGGATTAGAAATCACTGTAAATTGTCAGAGTGTGAAAATCACTGCTTCTTACCTTTCCTCTGACAGGTAATTCCTGCTTCCTTCAGTCGTTTATAGCTGGAAGTGTAACTTGATTACAGAGACAGAGATAAACACTGTTGATATATAAAACTTTTATATGAAGGAACAGTGGGTCATTTTTCTTAGTCAGATTCCTTATTTCAGACTCAAATCATCTCAAACATTTTTAAAATAATATTTTAACTGATGAATTTTCACTGTGGATTCCCAAAATAGGTCATACTGATTACTGTAATTTTAAATTTTTCTTAAATCCTAAAACCTAGAGCATAAGCTAATACATTTGCATTGAAATATATTTGCATTTGAATATTGTATGTCTTACTTTCAAGAGGAAAAAATAATTCATAAGACACATTGATTGCCTTACTTTATTTAAGGCTTATGAGGCCTTTACAAGGTCCAAAGGATCACAGATCAAAATATAGTGGAATCAATTAATAAATTACAGTATAAGATATAAACCAAATATTGCCATGGAGAAGAAATTAATTTTTAGTGGGATATAACCGATATCACTTGGAGATAGCATTCAAACTAGGGCACAAAGATAAGTAGGTATGGAAGAGAAGGAAGAACTAGGCTGGTGTTTTACTCTTTGTATTTTTTTTAATGTAAAGTGAATACCATAACTTTTAGGGTTATTACACCCAAGAAATAGCTATTGGGTATAATAAAGCGTTTTCTACCACTGCCATGTTGTTTAGGTACCTAAGTTTGCAAAGTTTGTGAGTATGCTTGTTGTTGCCCTGTAACAAATTGAGTGACAGAAAGCTGTCTTCGCTTAGGATTTCTTGGCTCAGGAGTCACACACACTTGACTAGGTCGGGTCCTCGGGCTGGGTAACCTCCCAGGGCCAGGCTGCTCCTGAGGTGGACGGCCTCGCAGTCTGCCAAGGCCTCACTCGTGGGCGTGGGGGGCCTGAGGGTGGGCCTGAGTCCTCTGCTCTAGAGGTTGTCTGCCCTTCCCTGCCATGGTGCATGCTACAGCACCATTAGAATGCTGTCTGTCTGTCTGTCTGTCTGTCTGTCTCTCTGGCCCTGGATATCTACACTTTCTTTAAAGGTTCACCTCACTAGTCAGCCCCTTTCTTCCCACCTGCTCCCCCATCACAGCCCAGGATGATCTTCCTTTTGATTAGCTGGAGTCAGCTGACTAGAGACCTCGGTTACATTCTCAGAGTCTCTTCTTCATGACTACAGTGCAGCCTGCTCGCAGGTCTCATGTCTCACTGTATTCAGCGTCCCAGCTCGAGGAGCAGGCATTCTGCAGCACAGGCGTGTCAGGGACCTTAGGAGTCTGCCTACCAGAGTTTGACGTAGACAATTAGTATACTTTGAAGAATGCAAATTATTTTTATTTTTAAATTATTTTGTTTTTTGAGACAAGGTCTCACTGTGTACTTGGAGCTGGTCTTGTATTAACTAAGTAGTCCCAACTGGCCTTCAACTCATGGCAGTCTTCCTGCATCAGCCTCCCAAGTGCTAGAATTACAGACATGCACCATTATACCTGGAAAATTATTTTTACATAAAAGACATAGGAAATACACATAAACTATCACTCATTAGATAGTTGGAAAGTTATTTTCTGAAATAATTATAACTATAGTAAATCATTTTGTATTTTTTTTTCTTATAACTGAACTCATTAAACTTTAAAGGAAGACTCTCATTGAAACTTTGGAAATTTTCTATTTGCTTAGTGTACAATTTTAAAAGTCCTGTTTCTCCATTTTACATCATCTTAATTCTTGGCTCGGTGCTCACTCAAGTATTTTGAAGTTCTGCAGTAATGTTCTCCTAGCAACATGAAAGAGGACCGGGAGCCGCTCACAATCTGAAGCGCAGTGTTGCTTGGCTACCTGTCCTGTTAATTTGAAGTATGAAAGCATTGCAGTGATAGGTGGCCCTCAAGCTTTTAAGTGTTTGCTTATGACACATTGCAGTATTCTGTGTATGCTTTTTGCCTTTGTGTTATAGCTATTATTATGAAAGGTTAAAAAAGAGGAGTAGATTTAATAGCAGTCAGTAGAGAACCTTAACTACATAAAATCAGTCATTTTATAAGAAGTTTTAATGGATACAAAGGAAATTACAGCATATACTCTAATATGAACTTACCTCAAATACAGCTGTAGTGCAAAATGCAATAATTACACCAGTCTGTCACTTGATTGTAAGTAAAATCATTGTGGAATGTCTATAAAGTGTTGCATATAGTTGTTTTTAAAATAGCAATATTGTTAAATGGCAGCAATATCATTAAACACTTTCTGAAAAAGCATTTTATTATGTTGCTGTCATGCTATTCATGTTACTCTTTGTTAAAATAGCATATCAAATGCAATAGTGCTATTGCCATAAACCTCCTAATTTAGAAAAGAATATGGGAAGATTCATCTAGGTAGATTTTTAATAAAAGTTTTCCTGTATAATCTTTATCCCCCCCAAAATAATTAAAGAAGTGCTTACCATTGTATGTATATGGTTTTCTAAAGTGTAGATAAATATAAAGAGATTAAAATCCACCTATACTCCACTTTCCCAGAGAAACACTCCTAAGACACATATATTTCCCTTTAAATATTTTTATAGAAATACAGATCATATTTCATGTTCAATTTGCATCTTATTTTTTCCTTATTTTGTAGGATAAGCATTTCTCCAAATTGTTAAAATTGTTTGAAATCACTTGAGGAATGTTTAATATATGACTGCATAGTATTTTCTGTATTATTGTTTATATATAATTTCTTTTTTATTATGTAGATAACACTGAGACAAAAATCTCTGTGCAGATCTTTGTCAGCATTTCCAGATTCTGTCATATAGCTCTTTGGGGTGTGGTTGATCCTAGGAGTGAGAAGAAATGGACCTTTTAAAGATCTTTGAACCTGTTCATACATTATTTTCCTGAAATATAACTCACCCTGACTTACTACTTTAATTTTAAAAAGGAGAAATATTTAATATAGTTATGATTAAGAATATTAAAACTTTAAAATTTGAATTAGCCATGTATAATTATTTTTGTGTATGTGAAAATTTTATTTTCCTATTCCATTTATTGATAAAACCTTGCTTATTGATTTTGGAAAGTCTTTGTCTACTGAACTATCTCCTTTTCTGTTACATTTTCCCTTTTATTTGTCTTTTAATTTGATTTATATTTTTTGTGCAATACAGATCTTTCAAACTTTATTTTAAAAATCTCCCTACTTTTTCTTTCTTATTTTTAAGTTTCAGTTATAAATCTCCTTATTTTGTACATTCTCTGACATTTTATCTCTTTCATCTGTACTCATATTTAGTTATAAATTATGTAAAGTATATTTTGGTTTTTATAGTATTGAGTAGGAAATAAAACAAAATATCCTTTGCCCATTGATTTGTGATAGCTCATTTAAATATGTGAGTTATATATACCCACTGGGATGTATGCCTGCTTTTCATTCCATTCTGTTTTACTTATTTTTCTCTTCTTGCATCAAAACCACATTATTTTTTAACCTTACCATTTGTGTTATTCTTCATTGCTTACTGCTTTTTTAGATTGCTTACCTGACATTTCATGCTATAGGTCTGCCTAGTTGTTTTATGTTTCTGTTGATGTTGTGAATGGCTTCTTTTTTCATTTTCCGATACTTTTGCGAGCATAAAGGAAAATTTTAAAATATTTACTTCAAATCTGAGGTGTTTTTTCTCAATAATTATTAAAGTTAATTTTATAAAGTTTGTAACTTTATAGTTTATAGAGTTTGTTGATATAATAAAATTATAATCCATGCAAATAATGAAAATTTATTTTTCTTCCCAAGAGTTATGTCCAGATTGACCAGAAATCCGGAGTAGCATTGACTGATAATATTAATAGTGGGTATTATTTCTTGTCCCAAAAAAGCTAAAACCATAGGTAAAGAAAAATTATAATCAACTTTCTTTGAAAACCAAATCATGATTGAAAACAAGTCATCCTTAATTTTCTAAGATTGTATGAACTGCGTTGTAGATTTATCATAGATTAAGTACATAAAGATCTCGCTAGGTGGCTGTTTGTCTAGCATGAGGTACAGCTGACTGCCACTAATTGGTAACTTTAAACCAAAATAAACCAAACTTTATTTATTCTTTTAAAACTTGTTTTATATTTATTAGTGAATCTTCTTCATTTTTAGTCCTTATTAGTTTTATAAGAGGCTGGGCTTTAATGTATGTATTTTGGCCATATCCATTCCTCCAATACCCTTTCAACCCCCTCCGCCAGTTCCTCCCTCTTGTCTAGTGTCAGCCTCCCTTCTACTTTCATGTCATCTTTTTCAACTGCACATATTAGGGAGAGCATTCCAAGCTTGGCTTTTTGAGTCTGGCTTATTTTGCTTAATGTGATGGTTTCCAGTTCCATCTACTTTTTGGTAATTAACAAAATTGCGTATACATAGATTTTATTTGTCCATCCATCAGTTAATGAGCACCTACACTGGTTTCGTACCTTGGCTATTGTGAATTGTGCTGTATGTAAGGTATTCCTGCAGAATGCTGACTCTAAGTCCTTCAGGTATATGCCAAAGAGTGGTATAGCTGGATCAAACAGTAGCTCTATTATTATTTTAAGAGGGGGGGAGAGGGGAATCTCATACTGATTTCCCTAGTGGTTGTACTAATCTACAATATCATCCTGAGGCCCTGAGTTCAGTCCTCAGCACCCAAAACAAATAAACAAACACCCCCAAAACAAGACAACCAGGCTTTAGATCTCGACCATAGTTGGGATTAGGAGAGAAGCTACAGAGAAGCTGGGTGACTTAAGTCTCCAAATTTCCTTACTTCATTTCCTGAGAAGCATTGTGGGTGTGGTGGCAGCTGGGCTCTCTCTCCAGGAAACAGTAAGGGAGAGCTGGCGGTGAGCAGCATGCAGAGACCCCTCAGTGAGGGGCACTAGAGAACGTTTGTGAAGTCACCGCTGGAAGACAGTGCAGTGCCGCAGGTTGTGTCAGAGTGGCCCACAGTGGTACACGTGCTCCAGGGAGACAGCAGCTGTGGAAGGTCTTGCTCTACTTAGCTCTTGGTAATGAGGTGGGTTTTCTTACCCTCGGAAGGTCAAAGGGGATTCTCCTGAGAAACCTCCACATCCCCACAAAGTTCATAACAGACAAGGACCGACTATTGAGCTTCCCGTCCCCCTGTTCTTATGGATACCATGGTTGCAAAAATCTGAAGCTACAGTATGTAGAAGGAACACTGTGTATTATAATTTTAAGAATCAGGTTTATCTCTTCCATGTTAATTGCCACTTTAGTGCATCTATTTCAAAGCTTTTGATGCATAACAAAGACTGCAAAACTTCAAGCACTGATTTATTTAGCTCATAATTCCGTAGGTTGGCAGTGTAGGCTGAATGTAGCGAAGAGGACCTCAGTTCTTGTCCACAGAAGCCTCTTGCTCTAGAAGCCCGGGCTTGTTCTCGCACTGGTGGCAGAGGCAAGCAGCTGAGACTGCGCTGGCACTTGGCTTGCATTCTGGTGGCAAAGAAACTTCTAGACCAGCTGATGCAGAGTCAGGGGCACGCACTCCGTCTCTTGATGTTAGCTGCTGCAGAGCCGCATGGCATGAGGACGTGGCCACAGGGCATGAGGACACAGGGAGGACGGAGAGCTCGGGCCATGTTTGCCAGCACCCGACACTGCTGGGGGAGGGGGAGACTCAAAGCTGTATTCAGAGCACCGTGCCATCCCAGCTTCCTTTTACCTCAGCCTGTGTCTTTGTATCTTGTATTCTTTTCCTCTTTATATTATTTCTAAATTTTCAGTTACTTGTATATTATTATTTGAATCCATGCCCCCAAAAAAGTTTTCCAAAATTCCATTTTGGTGACTTGATACATTTTATTCAGATATATCTTTTCTGCATTGTTAGGTTATAATTTCTTCATGTATGGGGGTATTTTTCCTCATGGAGTTCACCTTGGATTCTGCTTTTTCTTTGGATGCTCTCAGTATTTGCCAGCAGGGTATGTGGGTGCATCTCGCTGTCTGCTTAGGTACGGATGTCCTAACCTGCCTCGGATAGGTTGGCATACTGTCCCAATGCTTGGCAGGCAGCCATGAAATGTGGCTTTGCTGAACTCAACTAGGATGGTGTGTTACCTTCCCTCTCATCCCTGGTTTGAGGGCACGTTAAAAATGGTGACACATGGGAAAACTGTGTTCCTTAACGTGCATATAGACATTGTACCTCCTAGGATGTGGTGAACCCTCTTGAGGGCCCCTGCCTCTGTAGTGTCATTTACTGGGATGATATTTAAATGCAAGCATGGAGAAGGGTGCCACCGGAGGATGGAATGAGTCACACCACTCCCACTGCCTGCTAAACCCATCCTTCTACTGTTTGAGTGCGATTAAGTCTGCTAAACAGCAGGCAGAAAAAGGGACCAAGTTAGTCTCTTTCTCAGAAGTAGAATTATTATGTTTCCTGGAGCGAAGCAGTCATTTGGATGGTATGCAGCAATTGGAAAACTGGACCCATCTTGAACTTGGTTTTAGATCTTGTTTCTAAGACTTAAGAGAGAGTGACATTATCTGAGGCTTCTCATCAGAGGGGAACATAATTTTGCTAGGGTGTGCTGTTGTCCTTTTCTGAGCTTTTTTATGGATTGTGAGAAATGTAGAGAAACTGCAACGAGAGATTCTATTCAATAGATGCCTTCTTAAACTGAGCCCAGAGTACATGTAATTAATGCATTTTCTGTTTTTATTAACCAAAAGGATGTAATGAATATACAACAGAACTGTAGCAGGTGAAAATAGTTTTTGAATTGCTAAGATCTGCTGCCTCTGGCTTGTGCAATATTGTTACAATGTGAATAAATGTACCATTCTATCATAATTTTTATAATTATATGTATTTCCTAGTCCTCCATCATTACTATCGAAGTCTGCTCTCGGGAAACCACAGTTCGAGCAGTTTTCTTTTCTCTCTGCTCCTCTCCTGGGCATTGGCAGTCTGGATGGGAGATGCATGACTGGCAAGGAAGCTCAGGACCAGCAAGAGCCTTCCCAGGTCTCCATGCCAGCTGGCCGTATCAGACCGTAGGGCTGACTGTTGATTCTTTGGAGAAATAATCGTTTCTTCCAAAGAAGCTATTTTTTCTTTCATTGTTTAATCTCTGGCAGGCATTTTCAGGCTGCTAGTTTAAGATCTAACAGTAAAATTACAACCTCAGGGAATCCATCTCTTTGGAAAGTAACTAGAACTTCTGCAGCTGCAGAAGTACAATTTGCTATTCACTTCTTGATTAATAGTTCTGTAATCTCATGATTGAGCTTAAATGACAGTCACCCTTTTTCTTTAAACATGACTTGATTTAAATACTTCCTGAACTCTTTTAGCCCTGAACCTCATTAATTTGGTTTTTAGAAAAAGTGTCTATAGCCTGTTCTCAGTTAAGAGTTTACCTGAATGCATTTTGACAGTATTTAATTAATTTTACTATTGTAGTAGAGTGTGTGTGTGTGTGTGTGTGTGTGTGTGTGTGTGTGTGTGTTCAATCCCATGTAATTCAGACTCCTAGTAAGGGGAAATCAGAAACTCTTCTCCCTAATTAGGTCTGTGCTCTTAAACTGAGTTCCTGGCAACCTCTGCAGCCGGCGTGTGAAGGTGCACTGCTTCTGCGAAGATGCCCAGTCATAATCTTCTGTCCATGTGAAAGCAATTTAGTCTTTTTCCTCTTTTTCACTTACCTGTTGTTTGACTGATAGAGAACAGACAAGAAAAAAACTGAGTAATAGTCGTGTCTCGTTCATGTGTTTATTTTGTCTTTGGCCCGTGGTTATGATATTTATATTTACATTCACTCATGTAACTGTGCCTTGTGTTAATTTAAGATTTGCCACAGTTTTATGCAAAGAGCTGTGTGACTTCCAGGAACTCTGTGTGCTTTGAGAACAATTGCAATTAGCATTTTGTAAGGTGCTAGAGGGCGAGGACTTTTGTCACCTTCCTCATCACATATATGACCAGAAGACTGCAGATTTTTCACTGGAAAGATGCATGAGGAAAGTGGAGGTTAGTGTTTTGGGGCCTTCTCCAGGAGGCATGGTAGAAGGTGAACAAAGAGAGAGGATTGAAGATGGCATGTGACAACAGGAAACAGGATTGTTGGTTCAGTTCATAGCATGCATTTGATTAAAAATCCCTAAAACTGACATTAGGGTCCAAATTAAAAATTCTCTCCTTTTAGTTTGACAAGTTAATTTCAAATTGATGAAATTTGATTCCTATACCATAACCATTACCACCTCAGCTAATAATTACTAAGTAGACTTGTAAAGCAGTTGTGGTCACAAGCCTCCAGCTGCAGGGCCATAGTGACGGCTTAACCAGGGAGGACTGGTCTTTGCGGACAGAGAAGCACGCAAGACCCGTGGGTAGGACTAAAGATGAGTGTGTAAAATTGGATGCAGGTGGACTTTGACCTTAGCAAGTGTAATGGAGACAACAGTTAAAGCAATCCAGAAAAATATATTTCAGCTGGAAGAATCTGGAGGAATTGGCATCATTCGAGTGAGTTTTGAAGGCACAAAGGGGTATGGAGAATTCTAGGTCAAGGGAGAAGAGACAAGGACCAAAGGCACTGGCTCCCACACAAATGATCGCCGAACGTGTGAGCACATGACTGGAGCTGGGTATCTTTTTTCTTCAGTGATCGTTTCAGGGTAATGGTGACTGTCCCCTAGGTGGTGGGTATTCTGGCAGGTCCATGCTGGGAACAGGACAAGATGACCCTGCAAGAACTGTAGTTTAATAGAGACAGGCAGACATGGGAAAACTCATGAATATATGAATGCTGAGTGTGAAGTACAGTTAGACTGCAGAATAATTTGGGTGAAGAGACAGTAGGCTTGGGCAGGCAATCACTGAGGAAAGGGAATGTGAGCTAGCGTGGATCGTTGGTAGGAGCAGCTCACCCTTTGGGATATTTACCATTTGAGTCTTTATCATTGTTATTCCATTTAATTTGGCTAAATTTACTCCTCCTTAGAACACACCAGCGAAATTTCTCTTTTCCATCAGTATTTGCCTTATCCATTGCTGAATTATTTGCCTGTTGTTAAAATTAACCGTGTTTTCTTGTTTTGCAGAAACCAAAGCTGAAGGATTGGCATCCTCCAGGGGGCTTTATTCTTGGGCTCTGGGCACTCATTATCATGGTGTTCTTTAAAACATATGGAATCAAGCATATGAAGTTCATTTTCTAGACTCTAGGATGTCTGAAGAAGAATACATGGAAGATTTTAACCTTGAACAAAAATTTGTTATGTGTTTTTACAAATACTTTACTCTCTTGTAAATTGGGAAAAAGTATAAGGAAATGGAATTCTAATAAAATATTGTGTTTGTAACATAAATAAAAGTAATTATTAATGCAAGTGCTTATTGGCCACTAAATATATTTCAGGTTTTCATTTTGCATGTTATAAAAAAATGGAATACAGAGACCTGAATATAGTGATGGCTTATTTTTGAAAACAACAGCTTCCCCTTAGCCTCTTTTCATTTGCAAAAGAAAAACTCATGGAGACATTAATTTCCTACTGACAGATAACTTCTGTTAATAATTTTGTGTATGGCCTCCCAATATTTGTATGTACAGATTTTCCTCAAAATGGAGATCATCCAAAATAGGACGTTTTATGACCTTTCTTTTCATTTTGTATAACCTTTTCCCTCTCCTTGGATATTTTCTAATACGATATAAAAGACCGCAGAATATCCATTGTATGAATGTATAATAATTTGTCTGATAGTCTTCTGTTGTTTGACCATGTACTTTGTTTTCAGTGTTTTGGTTTATTCTCTAATGTATTTTTATATTTCTGTCAGTCACCCATGGAATTCTGCAACTTTAAGTAAAGATACAAAATTGTTTCTTAATCTATAATACTGACAGTTTTAAGAACCATATTTGCTTACAGTTTATCTGCAAACTGTTAGGTCTTTGAGAATTACTGGTATTAACTACTTAAAGGAACTCACAGTGTTATTTTTTATTTCTGAGCATTTTGTGACCCACTAGAGTTGATCACTTTCCCTTCAGTTTCCACCTTGAAAGAGAGAACTTATAAGGACTTTATTACATTCTGTTCAAGATTGATCTTGCCTCCGGGCTGGACCCATGTTTTCTCTGAGGACTGTCCCATACTGTGGATGGCCTGCGTGGCACTGCCCGCGTGTCTGACCTAGGTATCGTAGAGGCAGTAAGCATGCTCCTGATCTTCAGTGACATGCAAGAACTAACATCCCTGTCACTCATTTTTTAGTCAGCCATCTTCACATCTTTCTCATGACTGGAAAAAGTATTGAGGTTGTGCTTTGTGATCGATCCAAGTATTGTTTCTTTTCAGACATTTCTGTTTAAATTAGGGAAATGCCTGCAAATTCGGTATTCATGTCTCAGAGGACAGCTTCATGTATTTATCCAAAACATATGTGTTCATCTTTTTTCATTGCAAAGATCTGTTTTATAATTGCAGGTACCATTAAGAAGTTTACTCTTTACAATAAAACCTTGAAGTTAATATTCCTTAGGAATTTGTTTACCTTTGTCACTTAAAATATTGTCCTTTAATTACTTGCAAACTTGTCATATACTTTCACAGGTTGACTTGTGTTTTCTCTCCAGTTAAATGATTTTTTTGGAGAGTTTGGGCCAGCTCTGCATATTTTAATTGATTTTTCTACTGGTATCAAATGCAAATGAAGAAGGAAAATTTTATCTACTACACAGAAAGGAGGGGAAAGAAAATTTGTGAAGCCTTACATGGCAGTGCTCAGAGATAAAGAAGTTTGACCCTGTCACTCTGCAGGTACTTGCACAAGGTCGTGAACATGATGGTGGGGTGGAGCTATTTAGAGTGGCAGAGGAATTATGATTGTTCCCCAGCCAAAGTAATTTAGTTTGAATATAATGAAACATACCCTGATAGTGAAGAACGCTGGAAAGTAAAAAGATTCCTCTTCTGAGGTTGTAGAAGGTGCCCTTCTTAGTTAAAATCAAACTGGGAAAAGTAATACTGGATATAATATACAGGATTAATTTTGCCTATGCAGAGTTTCAAAGGGCAATTATTTTTTCTCTTTCACTATTGAATTTTCAGAATATAGTTAAAGCAAAAAGCTCAAAATATTTCAAAGTTTAGCTCATAACCATAATGTTTTTTACAGGAAGTGTATTCTGCCCTCAATAATAAGTAAATCTCCTCCATGAATAAATGAATATATTTAGAAAATTTTTAAGTGCAATTAAATGGCCCAGACTTTCAGTGATAACATGAAAGCACATTCTTAAATATATTTGACTTGAGTCTCAAGGGGCTGAACTATGAAAAAGTATTTTCTTTCTTTTTTCTCTCAGAGCTAGGGTAAGAATGGAATGGCATAATGTTATAACTAAACATTTTGGAAATTGTAAATATATGGTGACATTGTTCTTATTTCTGCCCAGGAAAATACCAAAGGGGAGTAGTTAATGGTGTCGGTGTTGCTCTCTGTTGCACTACTTACCTTTTTAAACTATTTGGTATGATGCTGTTCTCGTTGGTATTCACTTTCTCCTCCTCCTAGTGCCCTTCGGGGAGAAAAGGGACATAGATAAGTGGATCCCAGCAGACACTTCTAAAATTGCAGGGAGGGCCAGGGCATAATGACACTGTCTGCAAAGGCAGCCCGGGGGAGAGAAAGAAACTAAATGATGTTGATTTCAAAATTACAAAAGACAGATATTTGCAGTTTATGAAAGAAAAATGGAGTTTAGATGCAAAACTGATTGAATTGGATCAGAAAAATTAGAATTAAGTGAAAAAATAATGCATGCATTTATGGTTTCCATTCCTAACGTATTCTCAGCTAGTTGAAAGTGATGACTCCCACAACAAGCATAACTCAGGTTGTTTCTGCTTACTGGATATTTTCTCTAACAGTGTATGCTGATAGGATTTTTTCCATTATGTATGTTGTAGAGTAGAGTTACAGTTACTGTGGGAATCATTTGAAATTTTGACTCATGTTTTTCTGGAATTTTTACAACAAATGTTGCTTGAACATAGAACCCTTTTCAGTTGATTTTACCAAAATCCCATTGTAGCAGATAATGTTGCAACTTGTGAAAAAAAATATTTTACAAATATACCACCAGGTATAGCTATGAAATGATGAGATCAGTGTCCAACTTATGCCGTGTAGCATCAGCCTCATTATTTCATTGCTACATTTCAAACCCAAGAGCACTTTCCACAAATAAAGTGAGTCCAACATTGTGATTCTGCTGCTGCCTGCTCTCTGTACTTGTTGTACCTGCTTTTAGTCCATGGACATTACTCCCAGGTGGTAACTAGGCTTTTTTTTTTTTTTCTTTTGGTGCAAGAAATTTACTGTTTTTGAAAAGTGTTATAAAATACTGTCTAATTTAACTGTGTGGACTATAGAATAATGGGATTGATACAAATGAAGGCATAACCTAGAAACTGGCAATTAAAAATTTATTTTTTCCAAACATAGGCAGGTAGTTCTGTTATTCTTGTCTCATCAATGTTGCTTGCTGTCTCAGTGAATTGAGAGGCCTTTCACATTTACCTGATGTGCAGTCATCAGGAAATTGATACCAGGAGTGGGGTTGTTGAGACTATGTATGACTATGGTTCAGAAGCCTTTGGAACCGGTGAAGTTTGGAAAAGTTTGGTGATGTGGACCAGAAAAGCCCAAGAATGCTGCAAATGGAGCTTAATGCACCATTCTGATGGGAGCCCAGAAGACCAGAATACTGACATGAATGTGGACAGTCAGAACTGACTATGAGGTTTCATGTGGGAACAAGTGCTATACTGGGAATTAGACTAGATGCTGTTTATGTTACCTTCTGGCAAATAATTTTTCTAAATTTTGTTCATCTTGAGCCTTCAGGGGCAGCCAGATTTAAAGATGTCACACTAATTAGTCTAGTGGAAGAAATTTCAAGACAGCACAACACTCAGGCTGTCGCATGGGTATTGTTGATGCATTATCCAGATTTATAATGAAAATTGGGAAGAAAAAAAAAAGGAGAGGATTTTAAGAATTTACAGTTTGGCTAGAAAAGAAATCTGTGTAAAGTTGGGGCAAAGAAGGTGTGGTTGCTAAAGAATTTAGTAACTGCTGGGTATAGTGGTACTTGCCTATAATCCCTACATTTAGAAGGCTGAAGGAGAAGGATCACCAGGAGTTTGAGGCCAGCCTAGACTGCATAGGAAGACCTTCTCTCAAAAAATGAAAAAAAAAAAAAAAAGTTAACCCCATTAAAAAAAGAAGCCAGGGCTAGGGATATAGCTCAGTAGCACAGTGCCTCCCTTGCAAATGTGGGGTCATAAGTTCAATCCCTAGTTAAAAAAAAAAAATCAAATACTTTGCACTAGGACAATAGGAAAGATGCTTTAAGGGTGTGTCATGACTTGGCCAGACCCCACTTTTCACAAACCCAAAGGATAAATGCAAACTCTTGCACTAAGGCTGTAGTCCCAGCACTCAGACAACTGAGGGAGGAGGATTGGTGTAGATTTCAAAGCCAGCCTGAACTATATAATATTACCCTGATATACACACATGTCCTACACTACACTCCTTTGAGCGTCTGCCTTAAGAAAAGACCAACGGTGTGGAGGACTGTTCACACAGGATTGCCTAGGAAGTGTGTTGATAAGGATAATACCAGGATTCCTTCACTATGCTTAGCCAGCTACTCTCAGAAGCCTCTGTGACCAAGGTTCAAATGGACCCAGCTCCTGCTTCCACTAGAAGCAGATCTTGGTGGTGTTCACATGGTGCTGGTTTTACAGGCATGCAGAATGTGAGTTTTGAAGTCATAGGACTTTTCACTGAGATTTCAAAGTCCTAGGAGGCCCAACTATAGGTAACAGGGCTGGAGTCCCTGTGAATAGCCCCCAAGAAAGTGATACATGAAACTGAAGCTGCAGTGGAGACCTCAAGAAGATAGAGGTTGAAATATTAGTCAAAGGTAAAGGCAGTGAGCAGAGTCAACCCAAGAGAGATGTATATGGGCTGCTCCTATCATGGCCACAGGGGATGGAACTCCCATCACCCCCTCACTTGTTCTGGGTGCCTGACATGTAGCTAGCTATTGTATGGGAATTAATGTTTGCCCTATGGGTTTCAGACTTGCTTGCTTCAAGACACCCAGAAGAGGTATACCTGGGTCAAATGGTATTTCTACATTTAGATTTTTGAGGAATTTCCATACTTACTTCCATCATGTTAGTACTAGCTTACATTCTCACTAATATTGTAGACGTGTTCTGTTTTCCTCATTCTCACTAGGATTTGTTAATTTTTTTAGTTCTTGATAAATGCCATTCTTTCCTGGATAAGATGGAATATCAGTGTCATTTTGATTTGCACTTCATTAAGGCAAAAGATATGAAACACTTCTTCATTTGCTTGTGACCCATTTGTACTTCCGTGAAGTGTCTATTGGTTTCAATTGCCCATTTTTCACTGCGTCTTTTATCTGGGGGCGCTAAATTTTTTGAGTTTGCTACATATTCTAGAGATTAGTCCTTTGTTCCAGGAGTAGCTGGAAAAACATTTTCCCCACTCTGTACATTGCCTTTTTACTATGTTGATTGTTTCCTTTGTTGTCCCGTTAGTTTATTGTTGATGTTATTTCTTGTGCAATTAGTGTTCTGTTCAGAAAGTCACTGCCTATGTCTTCATGAATTTTATCTGTTTTATTTTCCAGCAGATTCAATGTTTCTGTTTTTGTATCTACATGCATTTTTATTTTTATACAAGTTTGTGGTCCTTTACAATCAGTCTTTAGGTATGCAAATATCCATTGGAGCTATAATGAAATTTGCGGGGTAACCATTAGAGCCAAAAATGGGGACAATGATTGGATTCTCCATTTCTTTATTTGATGAAAGGTGAGAATTTAGTGACTTAAAATAAGAACAGTGATACCTTGTTAGATGGAAATATGGAGTTGTTTCATTGTCCTGACCTTAAATATGTGCAAAAGGGTGACTGTGGGAGCTGAATGGCTAAAGGGGTGTTTTGTTCACTTACCAATCTATTGTCTTTCACCTCCAAATCTACTTGCTATCATTCTTTGACTGTGGAGCTCACTGCTTTAATAATTCCACGATGCCTCTGAGAGCTTCTCTGCCACCTTCAAGCCGAGCCATGTTCTCTCTCTGTCTGGACCTGAGCTCTGAGAGAGGTGATCTCTTCCTTGGTGTCTCTGTCTCAGTCCTAGAAGTGGGGTATCCTGATGCCTGTCTTTTCTGTATTTCTTGAGTTCTCTCTCTCACTTAGCAGTAACTTTCCCCCTTATGCTGAGAATTCCTTGGTCAGATTACTTTTTGATTTTTGTCTCCTGATGGTACTTGACTGAAACACGCCTCCCAGAAGTTGGCTAGGATGAACTGGTGGAACTTTTGGCTGTGGTCATTTACATTTTTAGGATTATGTCTCTGGGCTCCAACAACAGCCCTGTTTTCATCAAAAGAGACAAACAAAGGTTTAGAGCCCAGTGTTCATCACCTGCCCTGAATTCTGAAGGCATCAAGAGGAGAAGAGCCCCAGCCTTGGGCAGAGCGATGATGGTTGGGGCTGGCAGAGGACAGGCAGAGCAGTGTGTGTGTGGAAGTCCACCAGCAAGAGCTCACTGACTGTAGTTTCAAACACCAGACCCTTTTGACTCTAGGCAGTGCCTCCTTTCTCTACAGATAAATGGAAAGAAATGGAAAGATTTAGGAGAAATGGAGCCAAATAGGGAGGACAAATAGGTTAAGGGCAAAGTGGTGTAGCGAATGCCCCAGTTTAAAGGTGTTTACAGGTTAAGGTAGCTGAAAAACAGGTTAGGGATCTGAGCTTTGGATTTCTGTTGCTTGTCAGCCTGATAAATGCACGCTATACAGAACAGAGTAATTAAAATTACAAATAAGAAAATATATTTAAAAATAAGTGAAATCAAAGGTAGGGGAGAAAAATGAGGTTGAAGTAAGAGAAGTGAAATGAAAAGAATAAAATAACACTTTTAACAGGTTAAAAACAGAACCAGAAAGCTCAGAAATTAGACTAGCTAGGGAAAAAATGTGACATAGTAATTAACAATTTAAATATTAAAATTAAAAGCTTAGAATGTCAGGAATATGCTTGTGAATAAAGCTTAAAATAGTAAAGGAAATAAAAGTGTTTTAAAGTATGAAACAATAGAGGAAAAATTAAATGAAACATAAAAAAGTAAACTAGCTGAAACACTTTAAAGGAATATAATATTCTCTAAGAGCTAAACATTTAAAGAACAAAACAAACCAAAAATAAATACAGAAGACAAGAGACAACCAATTTTTTTTTATACTGGGAATCGAACTCATTACCCTATACTTGGCAGGCAGGCACTTTGCTACTGAGTTCTATTCCCAACTCAAGATGAACAATTTGAAACATGTGAAGAAAAAAATATTTTTAAAATAAAAAGGAAATCACTTGTGATTCAAAGACATCTAACTTTTTTTTACTAGTATTCTCCAGATACCAAGTACCCACAAATTCTAGTAGATTGTCACTTTAACTTTGATTCCCAAGGTCAGCTTCTTTGTAAAGCACCCCTCATGGTTCCTTTGGTCCAAAGCTAAAGTAGCAAGCGATTCAAAATAGGGAGTGTCCAGTCCCTCTTTCCCAAAACCAAGGCTCCTGTGTTCCATGCCTGTGTGGCTTTCAGCTCAGGACCTGGAGGAGTTAGAACAGGGTGAAGTCTCTCTTCACCAGCCCTGTCCTGTTCCAGTGCTGTCTTCACCACTGGCCTGGCAGCCTGGCATAAATACTCCTCGCACTCTGCCTGCCTGCATCACTCTCGGTATTGAAGATACCACGGGCCCTCCTTCCTCCCCATGACCCCTGGCTGCAGCTCAGGGGATCGTATGGTTTTGTAGTATTTGTGGCCACATGTAGAAATGAAGTTGGTGATTTTCCAACTTTTTGGCTGCTACCCAGAGTAAGAAATACACTTCACATTGTGACTCAGTATGTACATGTGGACTGAAAAAGAAATTTTATAAAAGAAGGCCCTCTTCACTATCATGTCCTGTGATTTTCTGTTCTGTATTCCGTCTCGTAGAATTGTGTCAGATGGAAGTTCAATGATTTTCAAAAATATTTTGCCTCTGTCCACACTAAGAAATACAGTTGCATTATGTATGCATCTATATAATTAGAAGAAAAAATTTATGGACTGATGCTGATTTTAATTTTTGGTTGCAGCATATCATAGTGTGCTTTATGGCTTCCCAGCAAAACCTGCCTGTATTTACACCTCACACCCCATTGATTTGGCCCAATGAGAAACTCAGGAAAGTAAAATGTCCAACATAGTGGTAGAATTTTCTGAAACATTCTTCATACTAACAAAGCACTTTACTTCTCCCTATTGCTGATCTCATTTATCGACTGTGTCCTAGTTCCATGAACACTTACGAAAAATAAATACCTTCTGTGTGACACATCCTCCAATATGCTTACAATAGAAGGTAAAGATTCTGGAGAAGAAAGCTCCCAACAAGTTTCTAGATGGTATCACTGAATTGGAGTATATACTGGACATATTTTTTAAAAGATTGACACAGTAACCAACATAAATGTAAAGTGGATCTTATTGATATGACTGAATATCCGGGAGAGATTTGTTTTCAGGCTCAGCTCAGTTGAGGACTCAGTAATGTTCTGTGACCCATCTTTCAGCTGTGCTTCCCCCAAGATGGCTGTGCTCCCAAGGAGGTCTCCCTTATGGCATCAGCGTTCTCACACTCTGAAGCATCATGAGCTCCGTGGACAGATTGTGTATACCCTTGCACAGGGTCATGCTCTCACTCCTAGTCCATTTATTGTGTCTAGGAAAATAGGAGATGCCAGTGGTTTGCACCAAGGCCTCCTCCTGGTGCTACATAAACAGTGAATGCCCCATGAACCATTGGGTTAGGAGTGGTGCTGGGCTTGCCTTTCCAAAGAAAATACGGGGAGCTGTGCCCTGGAGAAGGTGAAAGTAGAAGCCAAGCTGCCAATGCAAGTATTTACTCCCTTGAACCCAAAAAGCACTGTGGGGACCCAGGAGGAGCAGCACTCTAGTAGAAGGAGCAGTATGAGTAACACTGGAAGCCACTGTTTCATTTGGTATAGCAGAAGTTTCCGGAACAGTGGGAGATGACGGTAGAACTGATGAGGCTGATGATGGATTCCAAACTCCAGGCTATAGATTGAAGATGTGTGCTAGTAGCCAGCTGGAGACAGGTTAGCCATCAGGAGGGCACTGAGAGATTAATTTTGCATTGGGCAGAGTAAACTGGAGAAAACATCCTGGAAGATCACAGTGACACAGGCAAGAGAGAAATGAGGGCCAAACAGGGTAGCAAGGAGGTGGGGAACTGATTCCAAAGCTCTCTGCTCTCTGTTCCCTAACCCCAGGAAATGTCTCATTTTGTTGATTTATGCAAAAGAGAGAGGATCTTTTAATTGGCTTCAAAGGAAGACTAAATGGTTCCTAGAAGCTTTAAGTTTCAAAAAGGAAGAAACCACCTGTGGGAAAAACAAGTGGGCTCTAACACATTACACATGCCTACCCCATTAAATCAAAAGAGATGGCATTGAAGACATTCAGAACTCACCACATGTGCCAGCAGCCTCTCCAGGTCCTTCTGGTGAGACTTCCTCTCCTCTGTGTCCCCGAAGACCTTGGTTCCAACTGCATTGCATTAATACTTATGAGGGCGCATCCTCATGACCAACAGAGTACCGGTGGGAGGATAGAAAAATGCATTAGGTTGAGCAAAATAATTTCTCTCCTTTTTTTGCTTTTTCCCAACACCTGGGTTCAAGCAGTGTGATATGTGCAGAAATATGGAGATGACTCTCAGCTAGACCTGAACCCTGGGAGGCACTGGCCCGGCGTGGGAAGTGAGATTGTTAACAAGTGGGATGGAGCCATCTGCGCAGAGGGTGATGGGAGGAGAGGTCCACAGTATGTGGTAAGAACAGGAAGTAGCTCCTCAGAGGAACACTTAACATGATGGTGTCTTGATGGACTGGGAGCTGGAAAAGGTAGGCAGGAGGAGGGAAAGCCACTAGGAAGGGCGCATTTGCAGGATGCCATGGTCATCTCAGCCTTGTGAATGTTTTAGAAATATGTTGGTGCTCCTTTTAAAGGGCTCTTAGAGCTCCTAGATCCAGGCAGTTGGCTCTGTGTCTGCTTGGGTGGGACTGAGTTATCTAGTGAAGATCAATACACAAATTTATACCTGACATGAGCCATTCATATAATCTTATTAAATTCTAACTACAACACTGAGGGATAGGTGTGATAGGAAGAATCTGATTGTACAGGATTCATTGAGAGGCACAAGTCTGGCAAGGAAGGAGAGGGTGGGCTTGGGAGGTATTCTAGCTCATGGGTCTTTTGTTTCACTTAGAATAGACAACAACTACCCTGCTCCCTGCTGGCAATGACTTTGCTTTTGTGCTTGAACAAATTGGAGAACTCGGCTCCCCTTTGTGCCTTCAGTTATTCCCGTGCTTCATTTTACGTCCCACAATCAGTCTGACAGCTTTGACATCTACCTAACAAACAATCCTATTATGGAGAGATCAAAACAACAACAACAACACACACACACATTTGGCAAGAGTGATGACTAATCTATGGGGAAAGATATTTGATATTAAGGATATAGGCTCATAACTATGAAAATACGTCAAACAAGATTTCTCTGTCCATTAGAGGCACTTACAATTATTTGGAGAATAAGAAGTAATCTTGTAGAAATTGAAACATGAATACTCAGTGCCAATTTGATGTCTTTATTTAAAGAATTTCTTAGCACAAAATTTTTTACCATTCCCGGGATCCTGTAGCATACTCCTCTAGTCATGTGACTTCCACATGTCGTGTACTTCAGTGATAACACTGCTGGCACCCAACTCCATGCCCCTCAACTTGGAATCACGGTCAAAAATAATGGCACCACAAGCAATGGTTCGAGTGTTATTTCCACATTCTCTCCTCTTCCTTTCCATGTGTGCCCACTTCTCTCTACTTACCTTTGGCTATGATCCTGTCTCTTCATCTTCTGACACTGCTGTCTATGCTAAAATAGAGTTGGCAGAAATCCAAAGACTTCCAAGGATGAAAGCCCTGATTTGATACATTGTAGGTTCAGATCTCTGGCCAGTGAGATATCTAAGGTCTCATCCTGCGAATGAGCCTGGCTGGAGGTGTCCCCCCTACTGGCCTTTTGTTTGGTGCAGAAGTCTAGTTCCAGTCTCACAGAGGGACACTATCAAACCCACACCTTGTTATTATTATTATTATTATTATTATTATTATTATTTTGTGGGTACCAAGAATCAAACTTGACTTTGTGCTTGCCAGGCAGGCACTGTACCACTGAGCTATATCCTGGACCCCATAAACCCACATCTTGTTAAAAACTCAAAAGAATGATACCAATGGTGAAAAGGCGAGGCACAAAACAAGTCAAAGTTATCCTCCTACTCCACCCCCACCAATTTTTTATTAGTGCATATTTATATTAGAGAATAGCAATGTTAATTTTGGAAAACTGGTACATGCACAAACAAGCTTGCTCATTTTCAATCCATTTGCCCACTCTCCATTTCCTCCCTTGCCCCTTAACCCCTGTGATGGATTAAAAACTGGTGGTCAATTTAACGCCAGCAGAATTAAATCACCATGGTGCTGAGCGTAGATGTTTCAGCTGAGGAAAGTTGCCAGCATAAATAGAGACGTGGAGAAGGGAGGCATTGAGACATTGTGGGTTTTAAGTGTTGCTGTTAGAGTCCTTGGTTCTCCTGAAGAAGCTCTAGTCTTTACATTGAGCATCACTTCCTGTCTCTGGAGGGGAAGACGTCTGTCACTTAATCTTCAGGACAAATTTGTCATGCTGGCTTTCTGGCATGTACTCGACTGTGCTTATTGTCAGAGGAGCTCGGGGCCTCCATGTCGCTGACGATGGCTGTGGTGCTTTTCAGGACAGCCCTGGTCCTTATTATGAGTGTGACTTCTCAGCTCCAGCATAGAACTCTCAACCTACCAGCACAGCTCCTTCACCCCCCTGGCATAGACTTTCTAGTTTCCACTGCTGACCTTTGGCCTTCCTAGCACTGATCCATAAAAGAGACTGGTGTGAGTCCTTCTCATGGGTTCCTCCAGCTGGACTTGTGGGAAGCATTGTCATGAGCTCTGGCTCTTCATCGGGACTCATGTAGGACATTGCTGTGGGATCCAGGCTCTTGACTGACTATTCTACGTCTTTGGTGTTGTGGGTAGATTTCCTGCAGTTTCTTATGTTGTAACTCTGGTGACCATCATAAAATAATATTATAGATCCATGTCCTGATTCTAATTGTTCTCCTCGCAACCCCTGACTACAACAACCCCTATCTCCAAGAGTCTATATCTTCTAGTTTCCTATTATGACTCCTTTATTTTATTCATTTATATTTTTTGGATTCTCATATAAGAGAAAACATGTGATGTTTAACTTTCTGATTCTAGCTTCTTTCACTTACCACAACAGTCTCATGTTTCATGAATTTTTCTACATACGACAGAATTTCACGCTTCTTTATGGCTGACAAATATTCCACTGTGTACATATAACACATTTTTGTCTATTCATCTGTGGATGGGCCTCTAGACTGTTTCTACAGTTTAGCTATCATGAATTGCACTGCTATCAACATGGTACACATGTATCACTCTAATATGGTGTCTTGGGGAATATAGCCAGTTTTTGTGAAGTTTTTGTGAAGAATCTCCATACTGATTTCTGTAGTGGTTGTACTAGTTTTCATTCCCATCAACAGTATGGGAAGTTTCCTTTATTCCCTATCCTCACCACTATTATTTTTTGTGTTCTTGATGACACACTGTAACTCTCACCCCAACATCTTATCTTTTGTTGAAAATGCCAGACCAATTTAAAAAGATGGTGATATGTGTCTTGGAATCCAGGCAAGGAAAGAAACAGACATGTGAGCCCACGTAGTGGAAGGTCATGACTGCCACACAGCAGAAAAGTGAAGCTGAAACCTTGGCAGAATCCTGTAGGGAAGGGCTGGGCTGCACCCGAGCACTGAAAAGGACTTTGACAATTCTATGTTTGAAGTGAGAACTTAGGAGGAAGAAGACAAGAGCTGTCATCAAGGGCCAGCTTAGTTTGCTTTCTAGACTGGGGGCAGGCCAGTGATGAGACAGTCAGTGAGTGCTTCTCTTTCAGCACCACATTTGCCAGAATCTTGTACTGCGTCCTTATAAAAAAAAAAAAGTTGCCAAGCCTGATTCTTCTGGATGAAAGTAATGAATACCAGTGGATCAGTCACAGGGAAATTCACAGCTCTCCATTTCCAGGTGAGGAAACCATGGCCTGAATGCCAACTCCCAGTCATGTGGCAGTCAACTATATGCTTGGCACAAACGATGAGGGATTAGATATGTAAGAGAGGACAGAATTAAAACTATTTTGACAGGCTGAGGCCAATATGTTTTAACATAGGCACACGCTAAGGTCTTCAGGTTATTTCTTGTTTCTTCTGGGGTTGATACGGTTTGCTACACAGGATTATAGGAAGATGCTGCTGTAAGACTCCATAGTTGGGGTTTCCCTCCCACCCCAATTCCTATGTTGAACCCTATTTCCCAATTTGATGGCATTCGGAGGTGGGACCTTTGAGAGGTGATTAAGTCACAAGGGGAAAGCCCTTATGAGTGGGATTTTCCCTTTATAAAACCATGTGAAGTCACAGGCCCTTTCTGCTCTTTACCGTGCGAGGTGGTGAGGAAGATGGCAGCCGGGAAATGGGAGGCAGCCCTCATCAGATGCCGATCTCCCAGCACCTCCAAGCTTGGCCCATGTTGTCTCCAGAACCATGAATGTTTGTTGTTTAGGCCATCCAGCCTAGGATGACTAACTGTGGCATCCCAGATTGACCAAGATGCTCTCAGTTATTGTAGCTGATTCTTGGATGAGTGCTTCTTTTCAAATTTATTAATGGACTGGGGTACAGCTTGGTGGTAGAGTGTGCTCAGTAAGCAGAAGGGCTCTGGATTCAATTCCTACCATCACCAAAAGAAAGTCTGTTTAAAATATTTTTTATATGCCATGTATAATTATTTTATATTTTGTAGCTAATCAATCAAATTTTCTATAATGTAGTTTATTTCTACTGAATCTCATTGAAGTTGGCATATTTCCTTGGATATTTGGTGATTTTATATAAAGGTGGATGTCTGATGAGGAACCTACAAAGAAATGTTGCTCCCCAGAAAGTACATTTATCAAAATATAGGTTTGGCCCAAAGAGCAAGACTTTGAGTTGGTCAGCTGGTTTGGGGTGGGTTAGATTAAATAACAGATTAGGCCAGATGAGAGAGAAGCAAATTGGAAGGTAAGTTTGCAGAAAGTGGCATAGAAAGACACAGAGATGAAAAATAGGGAATGCCTGAGAGCATAGAAGATGAACTAAAAGATCCTCTCTGTATCTAATCTGAGAATAGAGGCAATATAGGAAAGATGATGTGATAAAACAATGTTTTATAATTTCCATAATTAATAAAAGGCTGTGGTTTAAAGGTGTAGCAAGCAATCTATGCATTATGCAGAATAAAAAATCCATGTCCAGATTCATTGGAAGAAACTTTAGAACTCCACAGAGATAAATTCATGTAGGAACCACAGATTGTGCTAAGGACAAAATAAACGGCAGAAAGGTTTTCAGTAGCAACATAAATCAGCATATAGTTGAACAATATCTTTAAATAGGTGAGAGAAAAATCACTGTTAACCTGGAATTGTACATCCCCCAAAACAAGAATGAAATAAACATATTTCTGCACATACATGGCTGGTGGTGTTTCCCTACAAATATATCTTCACTAATGTGATGTCTATGGAATTTAAAAAAAAGAAAAGGAATTAAAGAATGGAAAGAAATCAGAGAAATTTTTTTATATGCAAAAATAAAGGTAGACCAAAAAAATGAACAAGTATAAATTTAATATAAATACATACATAAAATTAAAAACAAAAATTTCTAATATGTGGCAAAATATTTCTAATATATAAGAGAGGCAGATGATAATAGATTGCATGTGTGAAAGGTACAGGTGAGAATTAAAGGGTCTGAGGTCCTTGATTGTCAGGCAGGAGGAGGTATTTACAGATGTTGATTAATCATCAAGTTTCCTAACATGTTAAGTATGGATGATAAAAATGTATTCAAAAGTAACCATTAATAAAGAATATATGACTTCCAAAAAGGTAGAAAGAAAAAATTGGAATAATAATAAATATAACCAACTCAAACAAATTGGCAATAAAGGAAAGAAAATCTTAGAAAAAAGAATTAATGGAAATTGCAAAGAAAGAATGTAGTAACAAATCTAAATATAATATTGTCTTAGTTATTTTACTCTTGTTGCTGAGGCAAAATACCTGACGCTCAACATGAAGGAAGGAAAGGTTTATTTCTTACAATTTTTGGAAGTTTCAGTCCATACTCAGCAGGCTCCAAGGTAGGGTGGCATGGCAGGGCCGCCATTCATGGCTGCCGCAAACAGCAAGGCACAAACTGACAAGAGAGAGAGAGAGAGAGAGAGAGAGAGAGAGAGAGAGAGAGAGAGAGAGAGAGACGCCTTCTTCCTGCCTATACATGGTATCCTGGCTCCAGCCCTGGGCAGGTGAAACACTCACAGCACCAATCCAAGTGCTAGACAACAAATCAATCACAAACACTAGTTTTGGTCAAGTCCATAATTGCGTGAGGCTTGGGGGCTGCTGACATAAACCATGACAAATATTAATCCTTCCAAGTTGGAAATGTACTCAGTTCGCTAATAAAAGACATTGTCTGATTTGAGGAAGAAAGGAAATTGTGTTGTATATAAGAAATACCTGAAATATGGAGACATAAATATTGAAAGTAAAAGAATGAAAAAAACAAAACAACAACAAACAGATATCCCCAGAAAAGAGTAACAAAAGAAACCCTGAAATAGTTAATGGCAGAAGAATACTGATGTTAGGGAAAAAAATATTATTGGAGAAAAAAGTAGTTAACACCAAATGATAAAAATTAGTTTCCCCAGAAAGACAAAATAATTATAAACCTGAATGTACTTTAGAATTGCTAAAACAAAATATCTGCAAGTAAGTGACATATTCAAAATCACACTGGACATGACAAAATACTTCTCAATTGTTATTTGACAAAGCACATTAAAATTATTAAAGACAAATGATAAAATTAGAAAGCTTAATGAAATAGATAAACATGGTAATCAGGATCTCTAACATGAAAAGCACCCATTTGGCTATAGTACACATTAAACACTGAGATACTGGTTATGTATTATGTCAAACAATGGCCAAATAGTTCACTGAATACTGATCATATTCTCTCATCAAGAGCAATTAAATTAGTAATCACAATAAAGATTAGTAAATCCCTATATAATTGACATCTAAACTAGATTAATAAATGGGGGAAAAGTTCTTCCTTATGGTACTAAATTCTAAAAAAAGTATATTAATAAATTATGAAAACAGCAAAAAATCAGTAATTTGGCAAATACCACAGTAATAATCATTGTAGCAAGAATTGTCAATGAGTCCTACAATTAATGGGTAAAAGTATGACAAGATATAGTATACTTGCATTTTTGAATATATAGCCCTGCAAAATTCTTAATAGTTGTAAAGGGCTGAACAGTAACGGCAGTGAAGAAACATAACTTTGCTCTTTGCAGTATGACTCTGTGGTCCAGAGAAACAAAACCAATAATTTCTCTCTACTTTTTTTTCTTTTTCCTCCCCCATCTCCCTCTCTCTCATAATGCAAATAGAAATGTTTACAACAATTGCATATTTAATAGAAAATAGGATGCAAAACATTGATGCAGTAACCTTTTCAAGGCACAAGATTAGAAAAAAAAGTAGAACCTAAATAAAATAGAGCTAGTATGATAAAGACTGGAATAGAAATTAATCAAATAGAAAACAAAAAAATCAGTTAGAAAAGCTAATTACCTGAAGACTAATGAAAATCAAATATCTAATCAAATTAATGAAGAAAGAAGATTCATTTTTAATTTGCAAGGATCTGTGAGGTCCTCCCAAGAAGCCTCCTACCTGATGCTGATACGTTAAACTTTCCCTCATCTAAATCAAGCAACTGATGGCCACCTCCTCAAAAAACAAACCTTAAAATGAAGCTGGAAACAAAGTGACACAAGATGACAGTGGAATGGAATGACAGCAAGTGCTGAAGAAAAACAAAACTGGTCAGAGTAGAATGTGAAAGTCAGTAAAAACATCCTGCAAAAATGGAAACAATATCTAGGCCTTTGATCCATTTTTATTTTATATTAGTACAAGGTGAGAGATACGGTCTAGTTTGATCCTTCTGCATGTGGATCGCCAGTTTCCCCAACACTATTTGTTAAAAAGGCTCTTTCTTCTCCAGTGTGTTTGTAGTGCCTTTATTGTTAGTTCCTTTGACCAGTGGCTAAAGGTGTTTGGTTTTGTTTCTGAGTTTTCTCTTGTACTCTACTGGTCTGCATGTGTATTTATGCCAGTACCCTGCTATTTTGTTTTGTTTTTGGTACCAGAGATTGAACTCACAGCCTTGTGCTTGCCAGGCAGGTCAATTGGACTTTATTAAAATTAAGAATATTTAGACATCACAATATACCATCAAGACAATGAAAAGGTGAGTCATTGCCTGCCAAGCATGAGGTCATGAGTCCAATGCCTGGCACACATAAAAACAAAAAAACCAAAAAATACAACAACAAAAAAAACAGAAAGAAAGAAAAGGCAAGTCACACGCTACAATAAATGTTCAACAAGAGATCTGAATCAATAGCACATAAAGAATTCCTATAAATAAAAACACGACAACCCAATTAAAAGAATGGGCAAAAAGGTTTGAATAGACATAAAGGAACAGTATGCAAATGGTCAATAAGCGTATGAAAACATGCTCAGCATCATTATTCATCAAAGAGATAAAACTTCAAGACCACAATGAGATATCACTAGACAGCCTAATTATGAGAAAAGATAATACCAGGTTTATTGGCAAGCATGTGAAGGATCCACTTCTAAGTTATTGTGAGTGGAATTGTCAGTGGGTGTAAATATCTTGGAGAACTGTTGGCAGGGAGCTACCAAGATATGCAGCAAGTATAGTCTAAGACTCAGCAATTCTGCTCTGGGCCAGACATCCAGCAGAAATGAAGTACGGACTGAATTTTTGTACCCTTGCATGCCCAGTTTGTATGGTGAAGTCCTACTGTCCATGGTGATGGTGCTAGGTTAGGAGGTGGAGCCTTTGAAAGGCAGTTAACTCATGGGCCAGAACCCTATGGGCAGGGTTAGTGGCCTTGTTAATAGACCCTAAGGAGCACTCTCCATCCAAGAAGACGGCAGCTGCAGGGTGCAAGAGTGTGTGCAACAGACCCTGGCCCTTCTAGCATCCTGACCTTGGACTTCTCACCTGCAGAGCTGTGAGAAATAAATACATGTAATTCATCAGCCACCTATTCCATGGCACTTGGTTACAACCTCCTGATTGACTAATGTAGTTCAGCAAAACACGTTTATCAGAATGTCGTGACAACTCTTTCTACAGTAGCGCTAGGCCAGGAACAACTCAAAAGACAATCACCATTAGAATTAGTAATTCCAGTGCATGGTAACACGATACAGTAATGAAACAAAGAACTATTACTATGTGCCTGGGCAAGAATAAATCTTATAAACATAATTTTGACTGAGAAAAGGTAGACAAGCAAGTATGTACCATAGGACTCAGTCTGTATGAAATCTAAAATCAGGCGTAAGCAATGTAGGCTGATGAAGCAGTTACTCACGGTGGGGAAATGGATCGGATGGAGTCTCCTGTGTGCTAGAATGTTCCACATATGGGTCTTCATCATGGGTACATTTCATGAGTGAGTAGATGTACACAATTTCATCAGTCTATCTATGTAAATTGTGTACTTATTGAATAACAATTGTATTTCCATGAAAATTAATGACATTTTAAAGAGATAATATATTCCTCAGGGAAAACCATGATGGAAGGGATTTTCCCTGTGAGATATCAAGACTTAAAAAGCTCTAATAATTAAACTATGGTATTGTCAGACAATGTGATCCAAATAGACAGGATAAATAGAGCAGGAATTAATTCCCATATATGTGGAAATATGATTGCAGATTCTTAGGGAAGAATTAATTCTTCAGAAATGGTGCTGGGATAGCTAGTTCCTATATTTTAAAAGAGTGACTTCTACCTGCCACCACACAAAAAAATAGTCTTGACTATCATACAAAAGAAAAAAAAACTATGACATTCTTAGATATAGGGAAATTTTAAATATAGGAAAATACTTATTGACTGGAAGCTGTGGGATATTTATTAAATGAGGAATAAAAAGTCCTACTCATAAGATAGAAAACATGACTACATTGAAATTTAAAACTTCTGTTCATTAAAAGATATAACAGAAAAAAAGAGCTAAACCACAAACAAGAAAAAGGTATTTGTTGCTGAGACATAATATGGACAAAAATAATATCTAGTGTATAGAATATAATAATAATTCTTTAAAAGAAAAAGTAAAATAGCCCAGTAGAAAAAGTAGAGGAAGATGGTAATTTGCAGATGAGGTAACTAATGGATAAACAGGAAGAATTATAAACCTCACAAGGAATTGGGGAAATACAAATTAAGATCACAATAAGGTATAATTTACACCAGCAGCTGGGTAAAAATATACAGGCTGTAAGTACTAAATGTTGGCAAGGGTATCAGAGCTACTGCTGGAGGTATAAAGTATCCAACCACTTAGGGAAACTATTAGGCAATGTTGGACCTATATGAACAGTTCACCCTGTAGCCCAGCAATTTCATGCATCAGTCAGTATACACTTGAAAAAATTCGTGCATACATGTATTAGAAGAACTTTCTAAAATTGTTCATAAACTGACTGTGGTGGCACACACCTATACTCCCAGGACTAAGGAGGCTGAGGTGGGAGGATCACTGTGAGTTCAAGGCCAGCCTGGGCCATAAAAGTGAGTTCAAGGTCCATCTGTACTACATAGACCTTGTCTCAAAAAAAAAAATCCCATACAAGAATTGTACATATGAATAACAACCAGAAAGTTCAAATGGCCATTCGGAGAAGAATGGATAAAAATAAATGATGATATATTCACACAATAATCTAACACATTAGTGAAAATTAACCAAAATTACATGAAAAATGCACACATCTTGGAAAATAGCAAGTTTCAGAAAAAGATACACCACGTTATAACAATCTTATAGTGTTGATAAATATGCAAAACCAAACGCTTTAGTATTTATCAATATACCCAAATTTTAGAAAGCAAGAGAATGGTAAATCCAAGGACACTTTCCCTAAGAATTCTTTTTCCTCATTTTCTGAGTAGGGTAAAAACTCTCGGGATCTGCTTCATGGACACGGCAGGTCTTTCTCAGTTTGTTTTTAGGGCGGTGTACACTTCCTCTTGACCCCCAGTAACCACCAGTGGATTCCCGGCAGCCGCAGGGAGCTGTCGAGGTGGAGGCAGGCAGAGCCTTCTCTCTATGTACTTTCCTTTTGTAGCCAACTGCAGAAGGCAGAGCCCCAGCTGCTCTGCTGCCTTCCTGCATGTGGTGCAGCATTTGTCAATATTAAATTTAATTTGTGCTAAGAGCTGGTCACTAAGAGTGAAAACACAAAGCTTGCTGAACTTTACTTCGCCTGTGTGTTCAATAGAGCCAGCATTAGCAAAACCAATAAATTCAGCAACAGTATCCTGCCCAAATCTAGGTTAGCTCCATTGATTAAAAATGTTACAGATGTAGGTACTATTAAAACAAAACTCCCTTCAAATTTAACTATATCTCAACCTGTTGAATCTCCTGAACTCTTTAAACACCCAAGCACCACTCCAGTGGGTCAACATTAAAGAGGTCATGATCAACAACAGACATTTATTGAGCGCCTATTGTGTGCAAGGCACTGTACTAAGAGTGGGGCTACAAAGACAAAAGAGAAACAGTCCTTGCCCTCTTGGAGCTTACAATCTAGTCTAACAGGACACATACATAAGAAGACAAAGGGCAATGCCAGGTAGTATATAATATTAGGGCACTGAGTAGAAACAAACGGGATTTGTCTTTTATTTATTTATTAATTTTGCACTTGCTTTTCAATACCCTGAGTAGGCGGGGTGGTGGTGACTGAGCTAGAAGACAGGATGTTATCTGCTAGGTTTTCATCCTAGGACTCTCTTACCTCTTTCCATTCCCATTATCTTCTACTCTGTGCTGAGACCCTGGCAGTGGGTTCACTCCTCCTGCCTCCCCCACACCCTGCTTCTGATCACAGCCCCTCACAGCGTGGCCCACGGATTCCCTCGGACTGCCCTGGGCTTAGCATGGAAAATCTGCATCATGGAACTCCCTTCTCTTCCCTCCTTCTTGGCACCCACCAGGCAGGTGCTCCTGAAAGACCTCATCCTGCAGCCCCGAAGGACTCCTCTTCCTGCCTTCTCAGGTCGCCACTCTGGCAGGCTCTCCTCCAAACCTGTCCCCACGCAGGGCTCTAGTTTTAAAACATGAGGAAGAGCCTGGCAACCCCAAAGATGGCTGCTTTGGGATCACACCAAGAAAGAGGAGCAAAGTCAGGAGAGAATATGTCAAAGAGACAGAGTGCTGCTTGAGAGGAAACCACGAAGATGAAAGAAATGATTGGATCAGGTAGGAGCCATGCAGAGATAGAAGAGGACGGTGGATCTTCCCTAGGAGGAGGCTTATTTCATCAGCCCTGTGGAATCCAGGGCATTTTCTGAAATAAGGTCACTCTGACACATGGGAAAATACTAACTAGGGCAGGTACTGGATAGGTACATATGCATTTAAGTAGCACAGTCTTAAACCTAACAGAAGTTCTAATTTTTCCTTCCACTTTTGCTTAGCATCCATTTAGCTTCTAAATCATCATTTTAGTTTTGGAGGGGGAGTGTTTATGTCGAAAAAAAAAAAGACCTTCATTCCCCTCCATTCTAAAGTAATTTAGAAATATCAGTAATGGAGAAAACTTTTGGAAAACAAAGGTCATCTGATGAGAGGGGTCATTTGGAATCCAGCATTAAGCTAGGGATTCTAAGAGGCTGCAGGGATTTCTCTTTTAGGGGTGCTACTATGTGCTTCGTGTTAAGTTGTTAAAAGAAAACAATGAACTCTAAAAGCCTAGGACCTTGGAGCTCCCGAATGCTCCAGTTTAACATCTAGCCCTCAGGAGTGCATTCCAGGGTTAGCGAAGCTCAGGGACTTAAGTTGCCGAACACCCATTAATGGTAATGGAAATCACACAGTAAGTCCCCACACAGCATGCTGAATATTTACCTCCTAATGTTCTTTTAATGTACGCTTTCTTGGGTGAATATTTACTGTAGAATATTAAATGTGAGATTCCTCTTTTTATGGGCCATTTGAAGTGATTGATTTTGTTTGTGAATTCCTGCAACTTTGCCCGTAATGGCTATCTACTGTAATGGCCCCTGCCAAATGTTCTTGCATTGAAATAACAGAAGCCAGGGGTCGGCCAGCTGTGGCATTGGATTACTGTGGTCTTAAAAGCTGGGAGGAAGCTGATGACACAGTTAGGGAGGGAAAAAAAAGGTGGGTTATGGAAGGAATCTGACTTAGGTTTCAAATGTACTGAAACCACTGAGCTCTGTAAATATGGTTTGGTAATCATCTTTTATATCAGAGTTTATGTTTAATGGTCTTGCATGGCGTTAAGTCTGGCAGTCATCAAATGACAGTGGCAAGATAAGAATTCAATTGCCCACAACCAGGTCCATCAGTACAATCAATCAGGATTCTAGGCATTTTGTTTAATGCTGCAATAAAAACCACCACCCAAGTGGTAATTTCCTATACTTACTGGTGCCATATTTAAAAAACTATATGAACTCACAAATTCTAGTTCCATGTGGATTTGAAACATTTCCTAGTGGAGCCAAGACTTTTGAGGTGTGTTGCTTTCCACTCTTATGAGTATTTCAGAGGCAGAAGTTACAAAAAAAATGGAGCTATCCTAATAATTTTTAAAAAGAGCAACCTAAAGATACAGGAAGAGGTAGGGGAACATTGTTACTATGCCTTTCCACATTGCCATAAGAATACAAGTTGTTAAAGAGTTGACATCTGAGCAAAACAATCTTTTTGCATGACCCTAAGTAAGGCCTATAAATCAATTGCATAAAATTCATATCCTTTTTTGTGCTGATAGAGACATTGTGTGTGTTCAGATTCCATACAGTAAAGACATTGTGATGGAATGAAATTTGTATTTCCAGAATTATGAGAAAATTTTAAAAAATGAATTGCAGCCTGCTTTAGGCAGCTACTTTAGCATTTCATTGTCGTTTGACAGTTCAGTCCACACCACAGTAACATGAACTTGTTTTGTGCTGTGTGAACCCTTGGGCTGTATCTGCCTTTCAGCAGCAGTACTCCATAGATTTAACAGTACTAGTTAGTGGAAGGGAGTGGAATCTTTGTTCTAGGAAGAAGAAAAAGAACTGGTAAGGGAGAGACCTTAAATTACAAATTGAGTCATGGCAGTCTCCATACGTAGTATTTGCTGGCGCCTTCCAATTTTGCTTTACAGAACTAATGCCTCCAAAGCAGTGTAAAAAAAGCCCTAGTATATTCTTAAAAGACTATATTTGAACAATATTACTTATTGAAATGAAGATCTATCATACTAACTGATCTTGCTTTGTATAGATTGAGTCCTTCATAGTCTTTCAGGCCAAGGAGTTAATGAATATAATTTAAGATTTGCAGTGAGTCTGAACGGCATATAGGCTAATGAGCCATATGAAAGGGAAACTTTTCCTGTTCTTTTCTTGTCATAGAAGGGCAGCTCTTTGCAGTCAGGGAGCCTTTTAGAAATATGTGTTTTGCTTCCAGAGAAGCAGGAGATAGATTTAGTCAATGGGGATCCATCCAGGAGGAAGTGCTCTACCCACAGAGGGAGGTAAGTACTACTGGAGTATAAAATGTCCCCAGAATATGGTTCTTGCTAAAGTTGGAATCCTACCATTCCAAATATAAAGAGTCTTCAAAAAAGTCTATATGAGGGACATATAGAGTTTTAGATTTGGAGCAAAACCTAAGAGATCTTCCAGTACAGCGACATCATTTTAAAGAAGAGGAAAAGAGGGCTTAAGAGAAGTTACTTACACCAGATGTTACTAAAGAAAACTATCTTTAAGGTTTCTCGTTAGCATCTTTTTGCTTTAATAACACAGCTTTCAGTTTTTAAGTTTGTCCTTTTGGAGCATGTCTATACATTAGAAAATGTTATAGATATTCTCGCTATGACACAGCAATTTGCCTGAAGCCTAGGGGTTCAAAAAAATGTTACACAACATTTTCAAGTCAAATACCAAGTGCATGCTAATAGTCAGCATTGTGAACACAGTAGCTCATCAGCCCAATTCCAGGCCATTTCCAACCATCACTGAAGGGGCGAGTTAGGAGGAATAAATTACCACAGAATCATATCTATAAAAATACTGGCCTAGAGCACACTAAAAAACTCTCAATAAATAAATATTGGACATTTGCCTTATGAAAGTCAGTCCATGGCAATGTGCTCTTCGAAAACCATGTCTGTACTTTCAGGCTGCTTTTTACAAATCACACAAACAGTCCGACAAAGGACAAAGGTTATACAGATCGGGCGAGAGAATACAACTTGGTAGAAAAATGTCTTTTGACAAGGTGTTTCTATAAAGGAATACAACCACCGTTCAGTTGCTCGGTTCTGTTTCAAAGGCAATACGTAAAGAGATCCGAACTGTTTTTAGCCACAGCAGCGTGGCTGAAATGAGTGCTCACTTACTAACTGCTTTGAAAGTGACAACACTCCGCGGGAGGCCTTAACTGCGGAATTTGTTGGCATAACGCAGCTGCAGCGCGCCTTGGGCGTGTAGCCGGGCGGCTGTCCATGGTCCTGAAGGAGCGGCCGCTTCTCTGCTTTCCAGTTCCTATTTGGTGGCTCCAGAAATCTGATACCGTGGGTACCAGGTATTACGTGATCTTGCATACCTATTCCTCAGAACACAGGTTTATTCTCCAGATGATTTACAGCAGGCGACTCTGGTTTCCAGGCTGGTTGAAAAAAATGAATATTGAATGTCCGTGCCCAGTTCTTAAATACTCTCTTCTCCGTGATGAAGCGGTGGTGACTGCCCTTCCGCCCCCGCTCATGGGAGAGGTACATGGTGCACTCATCAGGTCCAAAAGGTTCATAGTAATGATAGGGTACTGAAGGGTGATTAGGGTCCCTGCAGGAAAAAAAATGAGATAACTGATCAAAGCCAATTTTTTGTTGTTGACAGATTCAAGTAAGATGTTACCTTTAATAAGCTGATAAGCACAAATCTTCCTTTCTAGTCAAATGAATTTTGGCAAATGGCTTTTATGGTGTTTATTAAGTAAGCAGGTGAGGAGGTTTTTAGGTATTTGAAGTGCAATGACCAACATTATTAAACAGACATAAAAATGTTCTTAGGACGTTCCAAGGTTTAGACGCTACCCATTTGTAGTTACGATTGCACTCTTTCCATCTTGCTCCCATACGAATGATTTAGTACAAATAGCTAGAGAGATATTTATAAAACAAAACAGGCTATTTCCACAGAACCATCTCAAACCTTCCACAGAGCATAGCCGGCAAGGTCTTTTCCTACGTTGCTCAGCCTGGTCCATTCTGCCCCGCTGTCAACTCCAAGCTCATCCCTACCTCACGGCCTTTGCCTGTGAGGTTGGCTACATCTCTAGAACACATCCTCTTAGTTTACTCTTTCTCACCATCACCCATCAGCTCAAGTAAGTCTTTTTCTCAGGCTTTATGTGATACCTGCTCCCTACATGTCACCTCAATTTCTTTATGGTGCTAAGCTCAGTTTGAACTGGTTTTGTTATTCCCTTGTTTATTATCTTCATGTAAGGGCAGGGATTTATCTTAGATTCTAGGAAGAACAGTGCCTGCAAGGAGCTCAGCCAATAGTGTTTAAGTGTCCATTGCTGAAAGAACTTTGTATGGAGTTAGTAGGGAACAGCAAGCTTCTAAAGACATTTTTTCCTCCAAGCATGGAAAGTTGCTGATCCTATTTTGATCCTCTGGGAGAAAAAGAAAATCAGCCAGTAAGATGTCACCATTTCACTCTCATTGCTCTATACATCCTGTGTACTCAATGTCTGGAGCTCCTTGGTCCAGAAATTCTAAATTCTCAGTCCCTACTATGTAACCGGAGAGTCCCAGGACTGTTTTGCTTTTATTTGCCCATCTCAGCCTCAAACAAGAAATGCTGGCTTGTGTCTTCAAGGTGTTATGTGCAGGACTAACACAGGGAGTTTGGGGGTGCCATGATAGGGTCACTAAAGAGAAATGATCTCAAACTAGTCTCTATCCTAGACCATCCATCCCACCTGTTTTCTGAAGAGTAAGTGATAAAGTCTAGGCTTCCCAGCAGACAAACTTTCCCACCTTGAGCTACAGTCACCAACTGAGATCATTGCAGACAATGAAGACATGAAAAAAACCACATAGCTTAACTTGTTTGAGAGCTCAAGGTGCTGGGGTCCCCTTAAGTCAAGAGCTTTGTTTCCACCTACTCATTTTCTTCCAAGGAGATCAATACACAAATGGATTTTAGAGTTGCAGCTTTACAGGGGTCAGGGAGCAAAGTCTTTTATCAAGAGAGGTGTCGAGTTTGTGATTCTGACAACAATAAACCTTTGGGCATCTCTTTCTCATGGGTTAAAGTTCTTCCAGGAAGAGAGATTTATTTTTGTCATGTAATGCCTAAACATTCCTCATCTGGTGGCTGCCACCTGAATTAATTTCTACAACCCTCATATGCCTGTGTCTGAAGGACATGTTGCTGAATGAAACTCTGGGTCCTGTCCTATCTGGTTGTGACAGATTTCACTGATTTGCTTATCCTAGAAATTGGAATTCCTTAAAACTTTAATAGAAGATGTTTTCAATACAGCAAATGTCTGCCAGGGGGACAATTTAGGTTGGAACTGACCACTGTGAAGAAAAAATAAACAAAAAGGAGTAGAAACCTGTGAGGGAAATCAGTAGGGACTGAGAATTTAGAATTTCTGGACCAAGGAGCTCCAGACATTGAGTACATGGGATGTATAGAGCAATGAGAGTGAAATGGTGACACATATAAATTACACATTTATATGGTGTAATTTGGAGAACCATGCCATACTTCCATGGTACCCTCAGGGTTAAGATTTTATTCCATATTAAGTCATGTTTTAAATCTGACTCATCCAAGTTTTGGACATCTTATTGGCATCAATCTGGCTAAAGAAACAATTAGGCTTCTAAAAATATCATGAGATTGATCTGGCACCCAGGAATCAAGGGTAATTGGAACCCAGCTAAAGGATGGTAGAGGATCAATTTCGTTGCTCGGAAGACCATTTCTCTGAAGGAAAACTTATCTGACTCCATATTGATCACCTAGCAAGAGAATTAAATTCACATACTTGGGTATGATGAGTCCAGAGGTATCCAGTGGGCCATCCGTGTGAAGAAGAGTTGTTCCCATGTTTTGACACTCTGTCCAAGCAGCAGAGAAGAGCTCTGTGCGACTTGGGAAGGCGGAGCTGCTCTCTGGGCTGTGAGCCTGCTCTCAGCTGGATTCCAGCTCTCTTTAGAAAGCCCTTCCTGGCTTATGGTTCTAATCCATCAGGTCTCCTCTCAAACCTGACTCTTGAAGGCTGCCATAGCTCCCTTTCCTTGCCTGACCCAAGTGAAAACCTGCAAATTTTCCACCTGTAGAAGCTTCTGGAAAAGGAAAGGTTCCTATGCCCAAGTTCCTGTTGGGGGCCACTGTAGTTGAAAGAGCAGAGTGGGAGGAGATGGTCACCAAGCCAGTCCCAGGGCTGGCTGTGCAGCCCCTGGGGAGATGAGCCCTGCAGAGCGGTGTGAAGGATTTTCTTAGGAAACAGAGGGAGTGTGAAGGAACCTACGTGTAGTGTACATGGGGAGATTTAAAGAAACACTATTGCTGGAGGGTGTGCTGTTTGCATAGACTCTGGTTTAAATTAGGTCTCAGACATAACTTTTTTTTTTAAAATGTGCTCTACCACTGAGCTACCTCCCGCATTTCTCTTTCTTTCTTTCTTTCTTTCTTTCTTTCTTTCTTTCTTTCTTTCTTTCTTTCTTTCCTTTTTTTCTCACTTTCCTTTTTCAGTACTGAACCCAAAGCCTCACACATACTAAGCAAATGTTCTACCAATGAGCTATAGCTCCAGCCCTTATTTTTTAATTTTGAGACAAAGTTTTGCCAGGCTGCCTATGCAGGCTGTGAACTTCCAATCCTTCTCAGTCCCTGAAGTAGATAGATAACAGCTGGGCACCACTGTGTAACCAACACAGTGTTTTCAACAGTAGGCTTGAGCATCAAAGTGAATCATGCAATACTGGATAATAAAACCCAGAAAATGAAATAAATGTCCCCAAGTCTATGATGGGTCTAAGGACCAATGAAGAAATAGTAGTAACTTCACAATGGGTAAGTTCATCAGACATCACCTTAACAAAACAACCCAGGTTAACAGAGCTTGAGCTAGTAGTTGATACTATGGCCAGGCATGGTGGTACATGCTTGTAACCCCACTTGAGAGGCTGAGGCAGGAGGATGGCCATGAGTTTCAGGTGAGCCTGGACTACATAGTAAGTTCAAGTCCAGTCTGAACTATATCATGAGATGCTATCTCAGACAAACAAAACCCCAAAATGACACCATGTGTCTCCTAACATCAAGTGTGGAAAACAATTTATCCCTTCTATGGAATCCTTCCTGGGAATAAATGCATAACTGCAATGTAATTATGGGGAAAATATCAGACATACCCAAAGTACTTCTATAAAATAACCAAGCAGTGCTCTTCAAAGGCAGTAATCATCAAGGAACAATTTGAAGAGACTAAAGAAAAAAGTAAGTAAATGTAAGGGAATTCTGAAATAGATCTTGGAAGAGATAAAGGATGTCAACAAAGAAATTGCTAAAATTTTAATAAAGCCTCTAATGTAGTTGAGCAGATGCCATGTTAATTTGTTAGTTTTCATAATTGGACTGCAGCTACACAAAAAGCCAGCATTTGAGGAAACTCACTAAATGATATATAGACTCACTGTACTACTTTCACAACTTTTGTATAAATCTAAAATTTCTTAAAACCAAAAAATAATATTGAAATAATATATATTTTATTATAAATATATATATATATATATATATATATATATATATATATATAAAATACATTTTTAAAAGTTGCTCCTTAGCAGGTTCTGAATTGTGGCCAGGTTTCTAAAGGCTGAGTTTGGAAGTAGCTGCTTGGCTTCAGGGTGGAAGTTACAGGGTCTCCCTTCTGTCTCCAGCAGCCTGGGGCAGTTTAGCTGTTCCTGTGGGAAAGGTGAGCTAGGGCACCCAGGTGGACTCAGGTATCTGGCTCTGGGCACACAGCCTCAGCCATGGGCCACTGTCTCAGCCCACAGAGCAGTGCTAGCACTCTATGCACACTAATCTCATGATGCCTTTAACACTAACTTATTTAATCCTCATGATGCCTTTATAAGAGATGTACTATCATCACTCCTATTTTATAGATGAAAAATTCATGGCCGGAAAAATTGAAGTTTCAGAGTGAAGATTTGGATCCAAAGCTCTTAAGAGAGAGAGTTCTGTGTCTTGGAGAACTCCAGTGACTCAAGTGGGGCTCCTCTGTCCTAACAGCCCAGGCTTTGCTGGGATGCATAGCACCTATTTGGGGCACTTGTCCTGGCTGCATTTACCCCAATCCCTTGCACTCCATGTGTGCAGCTGGCTCTGTGCAGCTGGCCAGGGTATTAAGCAGCGACCTCAGGTTTGCTTACAGTTCTGCTCACTAATATTAAGGTACCAGAGGTTTGCAGTGTTTCATTGTGAGCGTTGCAAAGCTGTACTGTACAACTGGGGAACTTCTCATAGTAGTACAAATAAAGGTGGATACTTCCATTTCTAGGTTCTGATGAGGTTCAGATGCTACCCTACGTGTGGAACCTTGGAAGGTGAGGAAATAGCAGAGGCTGGAAGTTCCTCTTTCCCTTTACCCATCTCTGAAGCAAGTCATAAAAGAATCCTTGACCTTCCTCTAAAGTAAATCATAAAATTTTCATTCTGGGAAAGGAACATCCTTATCCAGAGACACAGAGAAGTCAAGTAGAATCTAACTTGACAGACTTTGCCAAATCTGCTCCTCTTCCTCATTTATAATCAATAGATCATTCCCTTTTGTCCAAAGGACTTTTTTGGAGGTGATTAGATCTAGGCTGTGTGATACTGGGATTAAGCGTGTGATGCTGGAATTAAGGGTGCATGGTGTCTAAACTGGTTTAGCATAGTTCTGGGTTTGGATAATGGAAGCCACCCATGGGTGTGGATGGCACCAATCAACAGGTTTGCAGCCTGGGGAAAGGTAGAAGGCAAACTCGTGGCTTCCCTGTCTCCTGCCTGCTCTGCCGTGGGCTGTTTCTCCTGTGTGATGTCTGTCCCTTTGCTATGTCACTCTGCCATGGAGCCAGCTAACTATGGACTGAAGCCTCTATAAATTGTGAGCCAAAACAAACATTTCCCCCTTTAACTTGTTTGTGTTATTTTGTCTCAGCAATAAAAACAGAAACTAAGACAAGCATCAGCTAGGTTGACCTGTTTACTGGATTTGGGGATGGTCTGCCGAAAGGCCACAAATATCCCCAAAGAAAGAATACTGCCTTTGCATTTCCCAGGGCTCTTGCCCCTTTAAACACACTTCTTTTCTTGGCATCGAGTTGGTACTCAGGAAATGATTGAAGAATAGAGTTAAATTAATAGTGGTCAAGTGTCTAGGCTCTTCTGCAGTTGGTTTCCATCAGGGACCTTTCGGGGACACCATGAAGCATTTAAAAAAATGCTCTTACAAGAGCACCTCCAAAATATCTGCTTCAGAGCTAAGAGAGGTGGCTACCCACCTCTCCCCATTTCTTGTCTTCCCCATTTCTTGACTTTGTGGCCTCTTTAGAAAGACTCCAGCTGCACACTTTGGAAGCCCATGGCATAAACATTTGTAGTCTGGGGTGCATGGAGCACCAAGAACCTGCAACTGCTCAGCTCTAATGAAATGAAGAGCCACATGAGTTCCCAGAACCTCACCCTGCCTCCCAGTTCAGTCCCTCTCAGGGTGCCATAACATCTCAGAATGGATCATTGTACCCACAGGAGACAGAAGGCAACAAAAACACCTAGTGACTGGCAAATGTTGGTCAAACCATGGCAAAGCTGGAAGAAAAAATAAGCTTCCAGGAAGAAATACCACAATATGTTTTAGTTCTACTTCATAAAACCTAAGCCATACAGGTAGCATTACCATTCCACACCTGTCTGCTGAGGGTGTCTGATTCTGCATGGTGACTGCTACCAAGGAGGGACATTTCCTGTTACTTACACTGGCAGCTTTATTAATGCTTAGTAGCTAATAATTCTAGTAGAATCAACTCTCTGGTATTCATGATACCTTTGAGATGTCCTTCACATTCTGGATGAGATATTAATTTAGTTCCAAGACAGTGATCACTCTGAATCATTACCTCGCTAATTAATACTCAAGAAATGATGGGTAACAGAGAGTTGTAAACTCGGTTATATGCTAAGTATAACCGGAAATAAGACTATTAGATAAAATTTAAATGCTCAGTCCAAATTATTGCACTAATTTACAATGGAAAAGGAGATTAAAAATACACACCATAACTTAGTTTAGAAAGCAATGATAACAGATCTTTTCAGTGCAATTTATAGTCCACCTAGAGAGAAAAGAGCTGGCTTCCTTTATGCATAGGGCATGATTTAAGGGTCTACTGTCCTGAGAATAATATATTTTGAAGCTGCCTCTGGTGTAACATGACATTAATTTTCTCCAGCTTTCTGAACACTGATGAGCATGAAGCCAGGTGAGGGTGGGAAGGGAGGGGCTGGCGTCCGAGCTCCTCTGTCAGAACGGGACCCTGGCTCTGGCTGAGAATGACACAGTGTGGCCACCAGTGATTACTGGGCCCCCCCACAACCTGAACTTGGCATTTGCTGATGACACTTTTCATTCACCTGGCATATTTTTGAGGGTAATAAAAGTTTTGAATCAATCTCTTAAATACCCCCAAAGAAAGTTCATTTTATCCCTGAACCAACCCATCCTGAACATGTGCTGCGTTCTAGATTTGATGGCAAGTGCTGAAGACACAGATGGGAGGTGGGGACAGGAGGACCCCAAGTCTGAGCCCAGCCTGACGGACTCTGTGACTTAATGAGACCCTGTCTTCAAATAAAAAATAAAGAAAGGTCCAAGGATGCAATGCAGTGTGAAGGCCTTGGGTTCAACCCCCAGCACTGGGGGAAAAGGAAGGAAGGAAGGAAAAAAATCAAAGAGAAGAACCCACAGAAGCCAGTAGGCTGGAGAAAGCAGGGGTGAGGTCTCCAGAGCTGCAGGGATGGGGACAGCAGGGTGCGGGGTGAGTTTTTTGACAAGACATTCAGTACAGCCAAGAGAAATCTATGTGGCTGGAGAAGATGAGCCTGTCCTAGGTGCAGCCCAATCCCAGAGGTCTCCAGTGTAAGCCAGCGATGCCACTGAGTTCTGCAGCTGTGGGGAGCCTCAGAGGCAATTCAGGTGGCACAGCTGGGTGGGTGGCGCTAACCAGCTACTCGCTGATGTTTGGAGAGGGGCTGGGCCAACAGGCATCTGTGGCAGTGTAGAAATAAGCAAAGGCTGCTTCCTGCTCAGGTGGCTTTTGGTAGCTGTTCTATTCCGTCATCAGCCACCAGGACCAGTTATAGAGCAGATGTGATAGAAACACACAGAGAATGTTTACATTAAAAAAAAAAGTATTGCAGAAAAAGACACATTGCCACTCATCTCCCTGAAGGTTCTCCCCCTTGCTTCAAATACACTCATCCCATTGCTCTTGCCTCTTCCTGAAGCAGCTCCGGGAGTCCTCTTTCGTGAGAGTCTTTGTGAGTTGTGAGTCCAAGTACTGCACGGTGACTGCTGCCACCAAGTCCCACCCACAGGAAAAGCAGGCTCATAAAAACATCCTCGTGTGTCCTCAGCTGCCTCAGTCCCAGAATCCGGGGCTGTGCTACTTCTGGCTCTTTCCCTAAGTGAAAATGACCACGGGAGGTAAACCTTTTGAATCAGTCAGAGACATCAAGGCAGCCACAACAACACAGTGAAAGACCCTCGTGGAAGAGGACCCCCGGAGCTGCTTCAGAAAGTAGCAAGAGGGAGGAGATGAGCGTGTTTGAAGGGAGGGGGGTAAGGGAGATGAGTGGCGATGCCTCTTTTACTGTAATACATTTTTAAAATAAAGAAAATTAAATTAATTGAAAAGAAATCTTATGCCACGGCCCTTATGTGCAACAGAATCCAGTGGGTGGGCTTTTGGTCAAGGAGTCCAGTCTTCTGTCCTCTTGGCTCCTTACCCCAGGAACACGAGGACTCCTCCTAGTAGGATTTGGAAGCCAAAGGTGGACATTTCAGTGAAGCTCAGGGATGCAGACGCCCTGCAGGCAGAGTGGACATTTCCTCCACAGCTACCCTGTGTGACCTGTCCCTCCTCCCTGAATTGTGGTCAAGGGGGACTGAGACAGAGACCCTATGTCATTCATCTCCAAACATCTTGCTGCGTGCGCCCTAGGACGTGAGGTTCAATAAACAAGCTTCTGGTTCATCTAGCGAATGACTTCTTTTGAGGGTCCTAATTGTACCTTATGGTCTGAAATGGTTGATTTGCCAAAAATGAACAGCTGACCTTCTTTTTTTCTGGCTGAGATCTGGCTCCATGTGGCTACACTCAGGGAGAGACTGGGAACCTTCCGGAAGCCACAGGATGGCTAGGTACACTGCAAGTAGCCTGCGAGACGTTCTGTAAAGAGTTGCTGGTCTGATGGTGATTTTCAATGGTGACCGAGAGGCCTCTATGGCAGCCCTACCTGGCCTCATCCCTCCTGCCCTGGGCGTCTTCATCAAATGGGCTGACACACCCTGCCCAGGGGGTCAATGAGTCCCTGCACCCAGAAGCTGGGAAGCTCGCTGTGGGCTCACCCCACCCTGGAACTGGGCTGAGCCGGTCTCACCCATGGAACATCCTAGGAATGCTCAAGGCCACTCCAGCTGTCATTGCTGTTCACGGATGTGGAAAGTAAGACTGCTGGGGCCATGGTCTGTGAAACACTTGCCCAGGGTCACTGGGACTCAGGGAGGCCAAATAACTCTCTAAAGGTCACTCACATACTCCTTAGAAGCAGAAGTGCTTATTTTCACCTACCTACAGCCCTCCAGAGAGTGGAGGTCGGGCTTGTTACTCAGAGGATCTGGATGCAGCAGGTGCTCTGTGCTGGCGCAGTGAAATCTCCTGCGCCCTAGGCCTCCAACATGTGAGCCAAGCACACAAAGGTCTCTGGCCTCACGGAGGTCCCACGCCTGTGGACTCACCCTGCTCACTATTCGCCACCCCACAAAATCAGCCCTAGCAGCTGTGGGTGCTTGGGCTGTTGTACCTCCCCACCTTGAGTCCTGGCGCCTGGGACAAAAAGCTGTGATTTCTGCCCCTTGCACTTCTCAGCTATTTTCAAAATGAGGTAAACAAGGCTGGAAGTTAGACCATAGCAGGACTAACTCACAAGTAGGCTTTTCATGCTCTGAGGCTTTGGCCAACAGTATTGCTCGTGTGACGCTTATAAGAGGTCTGCAAAAGCTGCCTTTATTCATAGTTGCATAGCAGGTGGCTCTGCCACATCCCTTACTGTTTTGGTGTGGGTAAGGCTTACACTAAGTCTCCAGGAGGGAAGGGTGGACTCATTATGCTTTGAATCCCAGGTCCCAAAATTCTTGGTCTCTTTCAGAGCAACTCTAAAATAATGCTGGAGAGCATATGAATTATTTTATATCTTTTAATACATTTATATCTTAGCAATGTTAATGGTACTAAATAATCATTCCCCTGCATGCATGTGTGCAGGGTGCTGGGTCAAGCACTCCACACCCATCTCAGTTTACCCGCACTGTGATCTGCTTGCTCTTCCTGTTGTTTTCTTAACCCCATTCTACAGATGGGCAAACCAAGCCCTGGGATCCCACAGTTAGCAGCTGTTCTCTAGCGGCTCAGCCAATGTGTCCTGGAAGCAGAGACGAGAGGAACTGGGAGATTGCTCTGTGGTGCTCCTGTCTCCTCCTTGCCTTCCCACGCAGGCCTAAGGACAGACAGCATCGAGGTCTCCCTGGCCCTGAGTCCTCCTGTCGAGCACACCTAGCTCTCCCCCTCTCTCTCATAGATCCCTGGACACAGGGGATCCTGTTTTTGGAGGTGGGGACCCTCCGGATAGCATCTGATAGCATTTCAGGCAGACAACTACTGAACCTTAGCGATGGCAGCTAACAAGCCGAAACCTGGAGCCGGGGCAACATATGGCACAGGGACATTATCTTAATTTCCTTGTTAGTATCATTCCATAAATTGTTTCCATCCGACTATACACAGAGTCATGATGAACTAAGTCTGAGCAAGAGAAATGACAGGTTAACTCGCCTTTCATTTGTTTTCCATGACACATGGAGTATTTCCTGGACCACTGTGTCATTAACATTTCGATTTATCAATGCTTCCTCTTCCTGGCGTCCTAATGGCCGTGTGGCCCAGTTATCTCTGCCCCACAGCCATCACGCTTGATGTTGGTAAGTGCCTCTCCCACCGCCTCGGTCACGCCGGGGGTCCAGGGAGGACGTTCGCTTTTCTAAAGCGTTGAACCTATTTTCACACACAGGGTGCTAAGCAGGGAAGCAACGCCAGCAGCGAGAAAGCGGTGAGGAACTGGGTGAGGATCATGAGCTCCCTCACGCTGGCCACCTTTCAGCCTCTGTTCCAAGCCCGTCACATGTGTGACCTTAATCAATCCGCCGTCTGTTACCATCATCACATCCGTGTCTATGGATGAGGTCGCTGAGACACAGATGGGAAGTTTAACCTTGCAGTCTGGCCCCGCACAGGTCCCTCTGTGAGCTGCACTTTTCTCCATCCTTACTGTGACCTGGCTCTTGCACACCAGCCCACGCTCTTGCTGGGTTGGATGTTTGGGTTAGAAAGGGTGAAGGAAAGAGGTACATAGCATAGCACTGCTGAGGTGTGAAGGCACCCACCAAAACCACGCTGAAATTTCATCCTGATTGCAAGGTATTAAGAGGGAGAACAAGGTACTTTCAGGAGGTGGTTAGGTCATGAAGGGCCTGTTCTTGCGGATGGATTAGGGCATGGGTGGGTTATCTCAAGGGTGGTCTGTTAGAAAAGCCAGTTGGCTCTGCGCTTTGTATGTTCCCTTCTCACTGTGTGACACCCTGTGCTACATCAGGACTCTCCAGAGTTTCCAGCAGCAAAAAAGTCCTCACCAGATGCAGCCCCTTGGCTTTGGACCTCTCATCCTCCATAACCCTAAAATGAATAAACCTTTATTCTTTATACATACAGCAGTCTGTGTCATTCAGTCATAGCAACATAAAGTAGACTAAGACTTTCATGATTAAGTATGCCTTTTCTCATCCTTGCCTTAAACACTGAAATTGCAGCTTTTGATTGTGAGTTAAGGCCTTTGAACTGTTAAGTTTAAAGCACACGAAGGTTTCAAATCTGTAAAGGTTTGAGAGTGTTTTTCTGAGGTCCTGGGCATTAAACCCAGGGCCTTCATACTGAGTTACATCCTTAACTCTTGCTCTGTCTCTCTCTGTATCTCTGTCTCTGTCTGTCTTTCTCATCTGTCTTTCCATGTAAACTTTAAGACATGGTCTTGCCCACTTGCTAAGTTGCCCAGACTGGACTTCAACTTGTGATCTTCCCGCTGTATCCTCCAAGATTATTAGGATTACAGGCATCTGCCATTGTGGCTAAATTCTAATCAGCGAGTTAGAAATAGCTTTCTGCCTCAGTTTGACCATCCGAAGACCAAGAGCAAGGCCAGGACAAGCTGTTGAGCACTCCTGAAACCTGAGATGCTTTCTGAGTTTATTGGCCTCAGTACTCAGTGAGGTTTCAAGCGGGTTTCTAGAAATCAGGCCTGAATACTGCTCGGCATCTCCTAGTCCTCACCACTGTCTACGCGGGCACAGCGGGAGCAGGGAGGTGTCCACGCTGCCTTTGCGATGCTAAAGCCTGATAACTGTGCCTGAGCTTTGGGCCTAGGTAGTGCAGACCCAGGCTACTCATATGCAAGACAGAGAGGCTCAGAGGAATATTTTTATGTTAGAAAACAGGCTTTACCATCAAAGGAAATGCCCTCTTTCGTTCATTAAAAAATTACCACACAGCTTTCAAATGAGAATAAAATTAATATTTTTTAATGCTTGTTCATTGTTAATATTATGCCAATTACTGCATTACTTTCAGCTGATAAATATTCAGAGGATGGATGAAGTCCATAAGATGAATTAATTCTCCAAGACTACAAACAAAAACTTTCAATATTTTATATCGCATAATTAAATGCTGTTTGTTGTTTCCAGAGCCAGTAGAGCCAGAACTTGGGACATGCTAATTAATCGCTTCAAGAAGACAGTCTGATATGTCTCCTGGCTGACACTCAGAATGAGACTATTCGTAAGCCCTGCACAGGCCCGCTGATGGGTTACGCTTGCAGAATGACTCCTACCTGCAGAAGTCTGGGGGTACCATGCCATACACATCGATCCTGTCGCACAGCTCCAGTGCAATCGTCATGGTGAACCAGCCAGTGCTGAGCCAAGTGTTGGAGATCTTCCTGGAAGGAGGTAGAGTCAGATGGCACCTATTACCTTCTGAAATCTCTTCTGGAGCTCGCCTGACCATGACACATGGACACAGACACAGACACAGACACACACATCCTCTCTCTCTCTGTCCATTTGATCAGTATCTGGATCCTTATCACATCAAACTCTCACACTAGTATCTCACTGTAACACACCGCACAATGGTAGCCAACACCCACGTTCATTGCGGTGGATCTGGGATGCAGGGATGCTATTGGGGTTCTACATCACCACAAAAGACACCTAATGTTTCAATGTTTAACTGTGCGTTGTTATGGCTCAATTTCTTGCACAATGACAATATTAATGTTGACAGTTCTAGAATACTTGGCTAACTAGAAATTCTCCTTCTATCCCAAACAAGCTAGATAATAAATTAATAATTTAAATATGATTATGCATGTAGATTTATCATCTATCTATATCTATCATCTATCTACCTACGTATCATGTGTCTATTGATCTATTCACTGATTGTTCAGTCTTACAGTCAATACTCGTCTGCAATGACTAACACCAGTATCTTGACTGAACAACTTTCCTTCCAGGAAGTTTGCTCATTTGGGAAAGTGCTAATGACCTAATGAAACTGACTATGGGAAAATGCTTGTATTTAACTGAGTATTTGCTTTATTTTCCTTCAGAACATTCCGGGGCCTCCGAAAGTTTTTATTAAAAGCCAAACATGGATGAATTTAGGGCATCGATCTGAATATTCCACTATTCATTTACTTGGCCTCTTGGGATTATTCCGTCTTGAGCTCCACAGTGTGGCAAGGCTCACGCTAATGGGGGAGACACATCCAGCTTTAATTTGACCCTGAGAGAATGACTTGCTGGTCGGTCTACCACGCTACGCTGCTGTGGATATTAATTTTAATTCTTCGGGGGTTGCTGCTTCTCCTTTCTGCCAGTGCCCCTGGCATGCCTCATTAGTCCGTTTCAAACACCTTATCCCCAAGGTCAGACTTCTGACTTCGCCCAGCCATACATAGTCCAGCGCCACGAGGGCTGTACGCAGCCGAGCTACGGAAGGCTTTGCACACGTCCTGCGGAGAACCCACCTGGAGGACGAGGGGGATTTTGTTAAGCAGCGTGCATTATTTCCATTTCACATAAGGACACGATAAAAGAGCGGTTTTAAAGAGTCTTTTGTTTCACCAGGTTCCTGACGGGCATGGCTAATTTAGTCACCTCCATGCTCTGGGCCCCACTTTCTACGCTTAAGTCTTTTTTGCCCAACTTTTGCCTCCATTTCATTCCATCTGGAGTCAGTCACATGCCCTAGGCACATCTAGCAGCTCCCAAAGATGGGAATACCACAGGCATAGCTCGTCTCTGCCTCGGCTGTCCCCACTGGATGACCCCAGCCAGTTTCTACTGATCTCTGATCCTGGACTATCCTCTTTGAAGCGGGCACAGAAAGCCATCCTTTGAGTGAGCTGAGGACTCAGTGAGAGTGTGCCCAGGAAAAGCAGCCTGTGTGCTGTGCAGTTCATCACGATCCTTCCTATCCTCTTGGTCGCTAGGTTGAGCAAACAAGGCAGTAATTCACCCATCCCTTTGGGTGCTTTTTTAGTACCTGAGAAGAAAATCCTTCCAACAGTGGAGTCTTATGTGGGAGCCACCAGCAGCAGCCAGGGCGGTAAGTACAGAATTCGGAAGCCTCCAGCTTCCATAGGCATCAGCAGTCTCCATCCCCTCCCCTGAGTTATAGTCTGTCCTCCCTGCTGTGCTGCGACAACACAGTGGCTACTTATCCTTGACCTAAGGAGCCCAGGAGGAGAAGGGCACTCACTTCAGTCCCCTGGGTCCTGACCTGGAAATCACACCTACATGCCCTAGGCTTTTAGCACCTGGAAGCACCACCCCGGGGCTTTGGGACTTTGCCTGTGCCAGAGCCTCATCCGAATTTCGGCTCTTTCATGTGATGTAGTGCAGCACACAAGCCACAGCCTAGAGCACAGGAGGATGTGAATCTCCATAAAAAAGCTTTGTGGGTAAAAATGGGGGAGAATACAAAGTAGAAGACTCAAGAAACTCAAGTGAAGAGTTCTTTAAAGACCCACTTAAAATTCCCCAGACTTCCTAAATAATAGCCTTTTGGGATCACATGCTGTAGAAAAATACAACTTCTTTGTACTGTCTTTCTAAAGAGATTTCAACTCTTTCTCCAACAAAGGAATATCTACTGTTTTTACACTTAATCAGCTGTAATGAAAGAATATGAAGAGCTGTCATGTGCTTATTAGGGAAAATTATCAGATATTCTTTTATATGATGAAGTAACACACTGAGCTGATAATTCTATAGTGCACACTAAATTACAATTAAAGGCCTTTCTGCTCTACCAGAATCTCATTTATAATCTCTATGGAAATATTCTTCCTGCAGTTATTTCATTTATGCTTCCTTTATCTAATTACTATAATATTGGTTCAGAATCATATTTTCCTAATGTACCCTTATTCAATTATAAAGTTATTTTCAAGTACAGTTAGTTTCTAATATCAAAGAATACCACTTGGCCATCTATGTCATTTGTCATGCTTTTTAATTGCAGACTGTTCCTGAACTATTTTCCCCTCACTTTTAAGTAGAGTGAAACTTCTATAAATCAGAATCTGAGTTCCTTGCTTCTTCAAAATATTAACCTGAAATGAATGTTCTGATCATGAGGACTGAAAATTAGATATTCTTCCCTTCATATATCTTCAGTGCATGCTACTGTTTGGTCTCAAGACATGCATTTTCTAAATAGCCCTGCACCCTGAATGTTTTGTGTTCCAAATGACAGAAATGGTTTTGTTCTGAAGCCATTGTTTTTGACTTGGTTTCTAGTTTGGAGCAAGCTGTGGGTTAAGCATACAGACACAGAAGAATATTGAGTTAGTAATAGTTTTGTAAAGATAGTTTCCAGCTGGGCACAGTGGCACATGCCTACAATCCCAGCATTCGGGAGGCTGAGGTGAGAGGATTGCTGTGCTGTGAGCTCCAGGCCAGCATGGGCTACATAGTGAATTCAAGGCCAGCCTGAACTACATAGTGAGACCCTGTCTCAGAAAACAAAAAACAAAACAAAACAACAACAACGATAGTTTCCTAAAATCTGGAGGCGGCACAAAGATGCTTGCAAGGATAACGGACTTTGGCACCGAGCTTTTCTGAGTGTTAAGTCCCCTGTGTGGGGGCTGAGTGGCCCTGGAATGTGGGTGCCTGCAGAGAGGCGCAGGAGTCCTCTGCAAGGCTTTGGCACTCTCCTTCCCGCTGGGACAACCCGTGAGGTCGGCACAGGTTGCAGAGCTTCACTGGTCACAGTTTAGTGATGAGTGGGAGAGGTCTTGGTGTGCAACTGTCTCTTAAAGATGGTAAGTGGCTAAAAGGTGGGATGATTTCATCTCCAAGTCACCCACCAACCTGTTCCCATCAGCAGATGGGGAGTGAGGTGTGGTTATGCTGCACCAGCAGTTTGGGGATTCTTAAATGTAGCAGATTAGAGACTAAAGGGCACTATTTTTATGGAAGACATAGTTTCTACTTATTTTGAAATTTCCAAGCAGTGACATCCAGCTGTAAATAGCCTTCTCCCTCTCCATCCCTTGTGAGGAGCTGTCCTGGTTAAGGAGTTCACCGGAGTGAGTGGCAGCTCTTTATGGGCAGGGTAAAGGCCACATGGCTGGAGATCGGGTGGCTTGCCGTGGTGGTCAGGACCCTGGGTGTGACTGCTGGTCACGCTGACCTGCATCCACCAGGGCTCAGCAAAGGGCCCACGGTGCCAACAGCAGCAGTGTCACCCTTCCTCCTCCAGACCTGAAGCCTCATCCTGCAGCGCCAGCACCGGGTCAAAAGGTACCCAGGGTTTAAAAAGGTAGTTCTTCTACAAGAGCAATAAAACCGAAATGTGTAATTGCTATTGTAAAAAAGAGAGGAAAAGAAAGTGCTCTAAGGGATATAACTGCATGTATGTTTGAGTGTGTAAAATAGATGACCATATTGCTGAATCTTTGTTAGATCTTTGAGCAGAACTGTTTGTAGTCTGACTGTTTAAATATTTACTGTGTACCCTTTAATTTTGTAACTTGAACAACTACATCCAGGATGACAGTACGTAATTTATAAATTACTGATTTCTTAGTGGGGCTTTTTCTCATTCTCCTTTTTCTTTCTTTCTTTTAGAATTCTGTATTGTTGCTACCCTTTTTTCTGTTTTTTTTCTTCTTCTCTTTAAATAAAATTTTAAAAATGTATAATTGCTATTGTAAAAAAAGAGGAAATAGGAAGCGCTATAAAAGATATAGCTGCATGTACGTTTAGATGTGTGGGATTGATGACCATATTTCTAGGTTCTTGTTGGATTGTTGAACAGATCTGTTTGCACTCTCACTGCTTGAGTGTCCACTTTGTGTGCTTTAATTCTGTAACTTGAATAACTATTTCTAAAAGAACAATATGTAATGTATCAACTAGTGATTTCTTACTGTTTATCTTCTTTTCTTGAAATTCTGTAATATTTC
>PVLA01000081.1:0-21003 GCA_004027455.1 Hydrochoerus hydrochaeris | reverse complement strand
CTCTTTAAATAAAAAAAGTATAATTGCTATTGTAAAAAAGAGAAAATAGGAAGTGCTATAAAAGATATACCTGCATGTATATTTATGTGTGCAGGATTGTTACCTATATTTCTTAGTTCTTGTTTGATTGTTGAACAGATCTGTTTGCAGTCTCACTGCTTGAGTGTCCTTTTGTGTGCTTTAATTTTGTAACTTGAACAACTATTTCTAAAAGAGCAATATGTAATTTATCAGCTAGTGATTTCTTACGGTTTATGTTTTTTTTGAAATTCTGTAATATTTCTCGCCTTCTTCTGTTTTATCCCTTTAAATAAAAAAAAAGGTAGTTCTTCCCAGGAGAGGTAAAGGTCAAATAGAATTTCTGTTTTTTTTTATTTTCTGAGGAATCTCTATATTGATTTCTAAAGTGATTATACTAGTTTGCATTCCCACCAATAATGGAGATACATGCATACCCATGTTTATAACAGCACAATGCAATTAGCTAAATTACGGCAGCAGCTTATACGCCCAGCAGAAGATGAATGGATAAAGCAAACATGCTCTACACGCACCACGGAGTGTTACTTAGCCATGAAGAAGGTATATTTGAGTCACTTGTAGGAAAGTGGATAAATTGTTGAGATCATAATGCTAAGTGAAATAAATCAGACACAGAAGGATTCTTCTATATAAGAAAGCTAAGATATAAATAGCTTAAAGAGTAACATAAAGGAGAGATGGCAAGAAACAGAGAGACAAACTTTTTGGAGATGGAGAGAAGATGGGGGGCAGTGGGAGAGAAAGGGGAATAAAAATGATTCGGATGCCATGTGTATGTATATGTACCGATTCTCTAAAAGGATGTAATCATGCACCACAAACATATTAAAAATGATTGTTCTTCCACACACACACACAAATTGGCCCCTGGCTTTTGGTTTTTCTTTAAGATTGCTTTCTAATAATATGCTTCCCATGCTGGCCAAATAATGGATTTGCTATTTTACGTTCCTCATTCCACCTATCATACCTCTTTAGTTTGAAGGTAAGAAATTGGCTCCACAACACTTAAAATGGCACATTGCATCGCTCAATGTCTGTTAGATATGAAAGTACACGTTTAAGAATGAAGGACATTTAAGTGTTAGGGCAGCCCAGCGGTTGGTACTGCTGACCCCTGCCCAGGCAGAAGGCCACCAAAGCCCTGCAAGCAGAGCGTGCTAGAGCCAGAGTTCCAGCTGGAAGCTGTGTGCTCATATCTACTACACCTGATGCCCTGCGCATCTCTGTGCTTTGTTCCCCTGGGGTTTGGCTGGTTTGGGACCCTCATCATGTATAGATGACCCATCCTCCTGGGGGGGGTAGCCCCTGGGTTTTTCTCCAACTCCTGCTGGTCTGTTACATCTGATTCCTATGAGCCAGAAGAGTACTTTCTTTGCTTGGATAAATACTCATTGGCCTGGCTCTCTGCCTCAGTTTACCTTTCTGACAAAGCCCTTTCCTTACCTATACCCATATTTTTCAAAGATCTTCAATTTATAGCAAAAGATACATTTTACACCGTGACTGAAAGTATATGCATACATACACACATAGATGTATGGCTTTTTATTTCATTTATTCTCTGAAGTGTATAATTCATTAGTCTTTACTATGGGCCTAGGGTTATAAAACTAGCACTACCAATTTGTGCTCCTTTTGCATCACTTCAACAAGACCCTTATCTATTTATTTGTCATCTGAAATAAACGTGTCTGAAGCAATACTTTGCCTTGCCTACCATATGGGATGGATGCTGACACTGCCTGTTTTCTCCCGTTCCGCTCCATCCTTTCCAGTGCATTGGGAGGATGACTTTCCATGCCTCTTTCCACTGGCTTCCATGGTTTAATTAATAGTTTGGCAGCCACTGCCAGAGAACTTGCTATGGTGGAGCATCCTCTCCTGATCCTCCACACACTGGCCCTGCGGGGTGAATGATCAAGGCTATATTTCTGGAGGGCAGGGTCCATTTTTGACTATGTTCCTGGCAGCAAGCACAGTGCTGAGCTAGTGTTAGGTACTCACTCAGTGAATGAATGAATGAGTAAATGAATGAACATTTGCTTTTTGAAAGGCAAAGTAAATCCACATGTTCTTTTTCAGTAAGTTTTCACAAAGGAAAATGATGCACATTAAGGCTACTATCAAGTGTGCTCAAAATATATGGTGAATGTTTACATTTAAAAAAATTACCCTAGTAAAAGGCATCTTGTCATTAATCCCCTTCAAAAACTCCCCTCTGCTTGTAACACATTTCTCCCCTCATTCTTGCAATTCTTTCTGAAGCGGTTCCGGACTGGACGTTTCCTGGACCTCTTCTTTCTAACAGTCTTTACAAGGCGTGATCCAAAATACAGCGAATGCTGCTGCAGAGTGCCAGCCTAGGGGAAGACAGACTGCTGAAAGCATCAGGCAGTGTCCTGCCCCGTGGTACTCACAAGATCCAGTGCCCTGCGACTCCAGTGCCCTCTTCCCCAAAGTCAAAATGACCTGGAATGGTCAAAACCATCATGAAAGGGAAACATTTTGAATCCACTCAGGACACTGACCGGGCCACAGCAGCACAACTAAAACCATGCAAAAGAGGAGTTCCGGAGCTGCTTCAGAAAGTGGGAAGAAGGGGGGATCAGCCTGTGCAGAGGACGAGGAGGAGGAGGAGGAAGAGGAGGAGGAGGACGTAGAGGGGATTAAAGGTAACGATGTGCCTTTTATTCTACGGCATTAAAAAAGAATTGAAACATTCACCATATATTCCAACCACCTCTCTTACTAGTGCAGACCAGCAAGGGTGTCGCAGAAGGGGCTCTGGGGACCCCGCGGGGCCCCGTGCCGGACACGGGCGGGGCGGGGGCTGCACGCACGAGCCCTCCCAGCTCCCGCACCAGCCCGGCCCGCGGCGCCCCGCCGCACCTGTCTTTGCCCGTCTCCCGCTTGAAGAGCTCGTCGAACTGCAGCATCTTGTGGCGTGTGACCATGAAGGCCTTCAGCCGCGGCAGCACCCGGCTCAGGAGCTGCAGGTTGTTGTAGACCTGGCCCTTGCCGTCGCGCCGCATGTAGCCGCTGGGGCCCCAGAAGATGAACACGGTGCCCTGGCTCACGTTGAGCAGGTCGTGGCGGTTGCGGAGGATGCGCTGGATGCTGGAGTGCGCGATGACCCGCAGGCTGGTGCGGTTGCCCACGTCGCGCCCGTAGCCGCGGGTGGGGGCGTCGTTCATGCGGATGACACACTCAGTCCGGTCAATCTGCAGGCCTTGCCGGCTGCGCAGCAGGTGTCCGGAGCTGGTCACCAAGGCGCAGTCCCCACAGTGCATTTTCAGGGGCTAGAAGGCAGGCGGAGGAGAAGGGCGGGGTCAGGAAAAAGGATCTGCCCTCCCCTGGGCCCGGGAGGTTACTTCCAGCCCCAAGATAAGGGCCTCTGTCCCCCTTTCTGTCCCACTGTGGCTGTTGTCACTTCACGGATCCCTACTTTGTTTTCTAAACTAGTGACAGCAAACCTGGAGGAGAGAGAAAGCCGACACTGATTGCTAAACCAGGGCTGGGGGCTTCGCTGTTCCTAAGGGACCATCCAGACACCTAACATCAAGGTCATTTTATGGATTAGGGAGGTTGGGGCTTAGAGAGGTTAAGAAATCTGCCCAAGGGTGAGCGACTGTGGAGTGATGGGGTCTAAAGCTAGAACTTTTGAATCCAGAGTTTCCCAGATTGAAGCTAGAACTATACAACAAATTGCCAGGGCTCTGGTTTTGATCCTGTTAATTCACCTCACAAGGGAAGCACTTACTAGTATTCCTGAATACTGGATACATTTTTACCCCCAAATAAGCATCGTGGAAGAATCAGATGAGAAGACGCTTGCAGACTGTAGCCCCATCAATGCCATAATTTTGAAGGAAGAATCGGGATTACTTCTCCCAGCTGAAGGGCAGAGACAGACAGGCTGCCCTGGCCCATGTTCATAAACGTGAAGACGGCCACGAGTTCAGAGCCACAGAGCACATCAGGGAAGTGTACAGCCTGGTTCTTCTCTCAGTGCTGAGGGCAGGGGGGCTGGTCACACGGGATGCATCAGGGATGATGCAACCAGCAGGGCTCAGTTTGACGCCTTGAAACAAGGCTTCTTGTTCTTTCTGAACACCTACATTCTGACAAACAGAACATTCCCCTGTTCCCATTTAATGAGAAATATCTCTTAGTAGCTGCTAGAAGATAATGCAATGAGAGCTTTCAGCTAAAGCCAGCAGGTATAAAAGAAAATGACAACCAAGACATTCGGATGGAAAGTTGCACTGCTGATTCCCCCAGAGTCTCTGCCTTTCCTCTGTTAGCTCACAACAGGTCACCCTGGTCTCTTGTGCAGTTTTCAGAAAGGTGGTCTCATGCAGCACTGTGGATATTCAATCTGGTATTTCCTCCAGGAGATTCCCGAGCCTGGGGTCTGCAGAGAGCAACTGAGGGTGGTCACTTTCCCTCCTCACCTAAGACCATGGGCTCAGAGCCTTGTCTCTACCACCTCCTAACAGCTATGGAATCTTAAGAAGTTGCTCATCTTCACAAACCTGAGTTTTTGTGATCATTTAATACATAGCAGGTGCTTTTAAGCAAAAGTACTCACTGAACACCTTGGGTTTATAAGCTTGTGAAATCAAGAAAACTTGTCATTCTCATGATATCTAATGAATTGCAGAGGACAGGCACTGAGCTAGGCAGTCCGAATGCAGACGGGAAAGCAGAAGAGTTTGAAGTTTGCATTCTAGTGAGGGGTGGAGGGTCAGTGAAGGCAGTCAGTGAGATAGGACAGGGCATGAGGAGGGGACTCTGACGGAGAATGAGCAATCGAAATTGTTTTGAACATGACAAGGCTGTGCATGTAAAGGGTGGTTAAATAGCTAATATTTCCTGAGTACTCTCCCTGTACCGGCCACTCTCCGAGCTTTTTATATCATTGTATTAATTTCTCAAGTAATCCCTTCAGGTAGATATTATCACCCCTGCTTTACAAACTAGAATCCTGAAGGATACAGAAGAGAAGCTATTTGCTCCAGATCATATACTTAGGAAGTAAAAGAGCTGGGGTTTGATCCCAGGCCATGTGGTTTCAGGACCAGTGGATTAACCGTTCTGCCAGTGTGGCCCACAGGATAGAGGGTGCTGTGGGAGGGCGGCTAACCTCTTTGCACACCCCCTTCCTCCCTCCCAGGAGCCAACCAGCGGGGTGTAGGGGTGACAGAGCTCTTCTATCCAATTCCCCCATCTCTTAGATTCACAGCACACTCATCCAATTGGTACTTTCTTCAGTCTGTGGCTAAAATGTGGCTAAGACCTGCCCTTTCTTTGGAGGAAGAGCCACTTTCTGGATCCCCAGAAAATGGTCCCTATTCCTGCCAGGACATTGCTGGAAAGTGGAGGAAGGCACCCTTCTGAATCCCCTGGGTGAACCCCTGAGTGAGGACCAATTTCAGTGGCCAAAGGGTACAGGAAATACTTTCCTTCTCATTTTCCTGGTACATCCCATGCATAAAAATGATGAAGAGGAAGTTTAAATCAGTGGCAAAGTTCCTTTTTTGTGCCAAGCACTGAACCTGCTGCTAAAGAGAAAAGTTCAATGAAACACTTCCTTCTCCAGGAGCGAAGTTTAGGTTGAAGATGTTCCCAGACAAACAATTCAGGGCCACATGTAAGTGTGGATACTAATTATTACATTGGGACATGGGGCCAAAGATAAGGGAATATTCGAGCCTGTCCAGAAGAGTAATAAAGGCAGGCAGATAACTAGGGAGTATGTTGTAGAAACCAACCAATGAGGGGGTGTTCATGACACCATAAACCACAATGGGATAAGACTTGGAAAGTGTCCTTTGGATTTGATGACTTTGATCAGCATAGTCTCCATTGAAGAGATGGCAGACACTAACTGTGGCTGAAATTGAGGCAGTAGAGGCCAAAGCTTGACTACAAAAAAGTTGATAGAGAGTTGATGGTGGAGGGTGGCAGATCCCCAGGACTGACTAACACTTAAGGTGACCACCCAAGCTGGGGTATCAGGGTGGTCTGGGTTTTGGTGTTGAAAATCCTGCATCCTGGGAAACTCCTTGGTCCCAGACAAGCCAGAATGGTTGCTACTAATGGAGAAGCCCATTAAAGTATTTCCATAAAAGTGATAGGAAGCATCTATAAATAGTTTGTTGTTTAATAATCAGTAGGGTCAGTAGATAGGGAGTTGAAAGCTGACTTTTCACAAATGAGGTAATTAACTTTGTTACATGTATTAAACATATTAAATACTTTACTCATTTCAAACTAGATACTTATGGTGAGATGACACTGACTGATGGATTCATTCTTTCAAAACATCTTTTCAGAGAGCATTTAATTGGTCCCCGAGGTTCTAGATAACTCAGTACATTTTCTTTAAAAGGATACTCTATAAGTTTATCCTAGGACCTAAGGCTGTGGATGCCTGGTTTTTGTCATTAGAATCACCTAGAACTATTCTGAGTTTTCTAGCTTATTATTTCCAGACCTGGTGCTCGCTGTTATTGGGGAAACAGTCCTTGGAAGGACCCTAGGAGCGACTTTCTCCCGGTAATGAATTGCCCTGCTGGGACTCTCATGGTGTAGGCTGGCTGACAGGTAAAACACAGCTCAAGGACCTGGTTCTCCTGTTTTCCCTGAAACACAGCCTTTCATGGGAGCCCAAAGTTCCCCACTGACCACGCCACTCTGACTCTCTGTGATCACTGGTCACCCCCTACTCAATCCAGTCTTCCAGCCATGAGCTTGGTGCTTGTTACCTTGGCCACTAACACCCATTCTTTGAGTCATGTAAATTCCCAAACAAATTGAGATGGAAATCTGAATTTTGCCTCAAGTCCTTTGGTAAGTGCTGCTAACAATGTGGTGACAGCTGTCTCAAACACAGCGTTCTCTCTCCAGCAGCCTCTGCAGCAGCCGAGAGGAGCATGTACTGAAGGTGGAACCGCTTCCAAAGGAGGAGATGAAGTCCTTATGCTGCATTCACAAGGACTAGTGACGTCTTGGAAGCAGAAGGACTTAAATTTGTGCAATCTGTGTGACCCTGTTTCTGAGGCTGTGTCAGTCACCTGAGCCTGCCACGTCCCTGTAGATCTCAGTGCTGTTGTTAGACTCCTCGGCATCATGAGATGAGTGAAAATATTCACGCCTTGGTGGGTTAAGATTGCTGATGTAGTATTTTCACGTTGTTCCCTTAAGCACAAGGACCTTGGGCTGAGCAGCCACTCAGCAGAGGATGGGATGCTTAATCCCATGGTGCTGAGGAGGACCTGGGGGAGGAGGTAGCTCCCAGAGCACCCCCGCAGCACCATCTCCTCTCCTTTCTCCCAGATTCTTTGGGACATTTTCCCTAAGTCCCATTAAATGGAAGGAGCAGCTCCTTCTTTGCTAGAAAATGTCCTAGTGGGCCGCTCCAGTCTTGGTAATCTTACTCCATTCTGCCCCATAAAAAGCCTTTAATTCGTGCTTGATAGAGGGAGGGACCACAGTAGAGGCATGAGTGAATCAAAACCAGCCTCTTGCTTTTTCTATCTGTTGGAAAAACGAACCCCTGAAGACAATGGGTGTCAATGTAATATAATTTGTCTGCAGGCTCAGCTCTGGGTATGGATGCTTTTGCGAGGAGGGAGACTGAGCCATAGAGACCTCTGTCCCACAGAAAGAGGCCATGGCCATTTGCTTCAGGGCGACCTCTCAGCCCAGAAGCTGGAATGGCCAGAGGCCAGGGCACTGCCTGCAATTAATGGCTGGCTGGGAAAATGGCCCAGGACACAGTAAGGGCCATTAAGCCCAGCCAGTTATTAATCCCCAGTAAGCGCTTGATGCCAAGGTCATTAGAGCTGTTGTGAGGTGAAAAATGCACAGGAAAATCCACAGCACATGGAGGAGCGACCCTCTCAGCCACTGAGGAGACTCAGCCACTGTTCAATTCAGCCCCCGCAAGCGGGCAGGGTGCTTCCTGGCAGGAAGCCAGCCAGCTGTGCAGGGGAGACACACACACACAGGGGGGGGGGCGCTTATTAGTTTTGCCAACCCTTTCACACCGCTGCAATTTGTAAGCATTTGTCTTCACCCTAGAACCCAGGGCAGTGGGGCTCATGAATATTTCAGACTGTATGAATGATTCTCTCTCCCATCCTTCTTCCTCCCTCCTTTCTAACCCCGTTTTTTTGTTTGTTTTTGGAAAGAGACACAAACCAACCAACAAACAAATCCCCCAGCTTAGAAAGCCTGACAGCTTTCATCACCACTAACCCCTTTGGGCTGTGGTGACAGAAGCAATTCCTACGGGGCAGTGCGCTCAGGAAATCAAGGTCTGATTTCTGTCACAACCCGAGAAGCAAGAGCAGACGGAATTCTCCTTGTGACCCGTTGGATGCCTCCAGAGCCTTTCTTAAGAGAATAGACTAGGCCAAGTCAAATTAAACTTGACACCTAAAACACCCAGTGATGTCCTTGCAAACATTTGCAGCCTGGCGGTACCAGGTTTCACTTTTTAAAATTCTGATTTATCTGGCAGAAGGAAAGATACCTCAGAGCATAATGCCCATTAGCTCAATAATGAGACCTGTCTTTCTCTGGGAGCTGCCTGTTGGTCTGGAGCAAACATAAGATATACTAAATGGCTTCAGGTGTTTTGAGAATCTCTGCATTTTCCAATCTGATGTTTTCTTGTAATTACTAGGCTTTTATTAGCTGTCAATCCCAGTTCAGGCTGACACTTGGGTGTAAGCCATGCTGATTATATAATGTGACTCACTAGAAAAATGTTACTTTTCCAAGAAGCTCTTCTCCCTTTTATTTAATGAAAAAATTGTACACACCAGCCTTTAGGGCCAGGAAGTCCTCCCCTCTCTACCCAATACTACTGTTTTATTTTCTTGTTGCTGGGACACAATTCTTAAGACTCACAATTTAAGAAGGCTCACAGTTTGCAAGGTTTCAGTCCATGGTCATCCAGTGGCATGGCAGAGGAACATGGCAGAGAAGCAGATCACAGCATGATGGTGGGAAGCAGAGAGGGATCAAGGGAGGAGGAGGGAGATCTACCCTTGTAGCCCACATCCAGGGTCTCACCTCTTCCACCAGGCTCCACCTCCAAATTACATTTAGCTATAAACTCAGGAGTGGACTAGTGCACTGACAGGTATTACGCTCCCATGATTCAATCACCTGTGAATGGGTGAAGCTTTGTGGGGACATCTAGATATAAACAATGCCTTAACTGACCTCTACCCACAAGCTAGCTGTATAAAATAAGAACTTTCTCTTTACTGGCCTTGCAACTTGCTTCTTTCACGTCTCTGGTGGGTAATTTTGGGGCAAAGCTGTGTAGCTTTCTGAACACATATTTTCATCTGTATCCTGAGCATAGCAAAAATAATCTCAGTGGAGAGGTTTGGCATCTCATTATTGGTGTTGCACTCGGTAGCTCAAGTTAAAATTCAGGGGTCATTCTTGGTATCTCTCTGTGTCCTGCAATTCATCCAATGGGATTGGATGGATCTTCTAACCTACACATGGGATCCCATCTTCTCATCATCCCAATGGCAAGCACCTTCCCCTAAGCCACTGCCTTCTCTCCTTGGCTCCTACAGCATTCAGAGCTCTTCACTTTCCTTCTTTCACCCTCTCCTTCCCCCAGGGCCAAGTCTTTCAGGCCTGGACTCATCTTTAACAGGTAAATCTGGTCCAAATTTTCCAGTGGCTTCCTGTTGCACCAGGAACAAGAAATCCACTCCAAATCAAACTCTGTAGCATAGCCCCGAGACCTGCAGTGCCTGCTGTGCTCTGTCCCTGGAGAACTGTTATGTCCCACCCAAGCCTCTCTTCTTGACGCCTGCACAGATTCTTCCTTCACAGCTTTAGGTGACCCCAACCTGCTTCCCTGCCAGCCCGGCCTTCCCTCACCTCTCAATCTACTCTGGCTTCCTTTCCCATCTCCCCTGTTATCCTGTTTTATTTTATTTTTTAAAAGCTTGTGTATCACTATCTAAAGTAATCTTAATGATTGGTTTGGGTATCCACATGTTTACTTCTTAGGATATAAATTTCACAAAAGGAGGGGATTTTCCTATTCACACAAGATTGTCAGCTCCCAGAATGGTGCGCAGCACAGAAAAGATGAATTCCACAAATATTTTTGAACAAATAACTGAATGATAGGGCATGGAAAGCACTCACCACAGAGCTCTGTACACAAAGGATGTGCAATAGGTGTGTGTGCTGGATTTAAACATCTCTGGTGTGCCAGTAGCCACCCCCTGACCCTTTTTGACCAGATAAACTAGATGTTATTTCCTAAAGCATAGTATTTGGAATTTTGTGTGCATTTCAGAACCACTGTCAGCAACAGACCTTGAAAGAGAGGCCCAGGAAATCCCTTTTTTAACATTTAATTGCATTTTACTTTTTGAATGTATGTTTTAAAAAGTTTTACTGGTACATAATTTTTATACCATAAAATTGACCCATTTTAAGCATGAGTTGGGAAACCATCAGCATAATCTAATTTTAAACTGTTTCTATAATCCCAGGAAGAAATCTCACACCTCTTTCTAGTCACTCTCAATTCTACTCTTAGCCTGATGTAACCCGTTAAGAGGGCGGGTATTTCACATAAGTAGACTCCTACAACATTTGATAATTAGTCATTCTCAATTGAAGTTTTATTTTCTACAATTTCAGTTATCCATGGTCAACTGCAGTCTAAAAACACTAAAAAGGGAGCATCCTGCAAATAAGCAATTAGATCGAGTGTCTTTGAGTTGCCCCATGAAATCTTGTACTGTCTCATTGCTATTTGCCTGAGAAATGAAGCAGCTATTTGCTCAGGGTAGACATGCTGTATATCCTAGCTGATCACTGTTCCTTAGCTGTCTTAGCTTGTCATCAGACTGGTGGTCCTGGTATGGGTATGGTGGTGCTTGTGTCTCAGTGATCCTGCCCAGTAAACTACAGCACAATACCTGCCCCATCCATTCAATTCATCTTATCACCCACGCCTTGCATCATCTCACATCACCAGAAGGGAGGGTATCCCACATAAGGTATTTCAAAAGCGGGGTCAGACTCGTAAAACTTTTATTATACTATGCTGTTATACCTGTTTTAGTTTAGTTGTTGTTAATCTCTAACTGTGCTTACTTCAGAACTTAAACTTTGTTTAAACATGTAAAGATCTGCATTTAGTTTAGTGTATATAGGGTGTGGCACCCTGTGTGATTTTAGGAAGCCACTTGGCGATGTCCCCTGGAGATGTATCCCCTATGCAAAAGGGTTGATTATTGTGTATCTGGCTTCTTTTACTTAGCATAATAATTTTGGGATTCATCTGTGCTATTGCATGCATTAGTACTATGTTTCTTTTTATTGCTCTAATACCCAATTACATGAATGTACCACATTTTACCCATTTACTATAGGACAGACATTTGTGTTGTTTCCCTTATGGGTAATTATGAATAACAGTATTATGACCATTCACATACAAATATTTATGTAGACATACATTTTCATTGCTCTTGGGTAGATACCTAGAATATTCTAGGTAATAGGATAACTTTTGTTAAACAATTCGAGAAATTGTTGAGAGTTGCTATACCATTTTACATTCCCATCTATAAGTTATAAGGGTTTTAATTTCTCCATGTGAACACTTAGTACTGTTTCTTTTGTATCATAACTATTCTAAAGGTTGAGAGAAAGTATCTATACTTTTGAGTTGCATTTTCTTAATGACTAATGATGTGCATGTTTTGGGTCTAACGTACATGTGCCATTGTTCTGAGGTTTCTGATTTCACTGTCTCACCCCACCTTCCATTCTAAATAAGTGCCACCAAGAAGTAGTGATCCCATTGGACTCAGGTCAAAATTTGGCTCTTTTCTACAGAGGGCTTTTGTGTTGAACCCAGTAGCTAGAAAAGAATGAATGATCTACAAAGAGAAAAGAAAGAGAAGAGTCATTTAAGCAACATCTTTGAGACTGGAGAGTTATATCCAAAAAGAAAAACAAGGTGGGTAAGATATATTTCCATTTTGAATCTGAATTTCTGTTAACAAAAAGTTAGATAATTCACACCAGCTAGTCATACTACATTGAAATGCACTTTGCAGCAGCAAAGAAATCTCCAGTGACCTCGGTCAGTGATACTCACAGCATGGTCCCTCAGCCAGCAGCAGTAACAAAGCCAGAAAACTTGGTAGAGATGCATGGTCTCAAGTTTCACCCCACATCTACAGAAACAGCTGCTGTGGAGGGGGGCCCACAACTGGCGTTTTGAAGAGACCTGCAGATGATTCTGACCTGTCCTCAACATTCGGAACAACTGTGCCAGGTGCATACCCTTGTCTTACAGCAGAAGCTGACGCTCAAGGCATGACGGGATGTGTTCTAGGCCCTGACTTACAGGGAGCAGCAGTTGGGCTGCTAAAAATCGACCCGCTGAAAACCTTCACTGCTGAAAATCGACCAAGATCCATCTATGTTCCTGGACTCTTCCAAGCCAGTGGGGACTCCCTGAAAACAAATCATAAGTCAGTGGTACAGTTGAGATGGAACTGAAATATGGAAATGGTTTTGTGGAGATGTTTGAACGATGGACGTTTTGACCAGCTGCCCTCAGCTGGTAGGGCCACTGCTTGAGAGAAGCAACAAGGGGTGTCTAGAAAACATTTCAATTCCCAGCTACAGGAAGATGCAGGCTGTTCCTGCCCCACCAGTAGGCATACATTTGGGGGCCAATAGAACCCCTCTTCACGATGGATGAAAGTGACCTCATACAGAAGCAGGTTTTTGCCAGTGTAAAGGACATTGACTCAAGACAGGGCATCCTGGATTAGTGTGGGGCCCAGGAGCCACAGAAACCTGAAACAGATGTGGCAGCCCAGGAGCGCTGAGGAGTCCCTGGCTGCGGCTTTCCAAGGGGACAGGATTGTGTCAGCCCCTTGTGTTCAGATCTCTAGCCTCCAGGTCTGTGCGAGTGAGTTCCTGTGTATGGAAGCTACGCCTCCTGTGGCACTCAGCTCTGGTGGCCCTAGAATGCTAATATTTGGCTGCCACTGGGAAGCCTCTGCCTCCCCCACCCGCCCTGATTCCCCAGAACTGGTGCCTTTGCCCTCTGCTGCGTTTGAAAAGAGGCCTAAACTAAACATAGCCCGGCTCCAAATCTGGGAAGATAATGGTGAACAAAAGCTCAAAGGCCTGGGAATTATGAGAACTTGGAGTTTGATGTATAAAACTGAATCAATGCGAGGAGAAGCTGGTTTCAGTTGACCAAAGGAGAAAAAAGTCAAAGTAAACAGAGCAATAACGTTATGGTACTGAAGAAAGGGCCCTGGTGTGGGAGTTGGGCTTGGGTGCAAATCTCAGTGCAGTGATTTCCTGGTGGGTGCTGCCTATTCCCAGCCTCAGTTTTCTCATCTGCTAAATGGCCATGGTAGACACTCCCTGAGGAGCAGGCATTAGCATTATTAGGGTGCAGTTCTCACAGCTGTAGGAAGAGACCTCCGGGGAGCCTGTCACAGCTTCTCGCTTCAGCTCAGTCACTTGCTGATCTCTGACTCCTCTATCCGTCTCTGATCAAAATTTTAGTCATCTCTGTCCACCGCTATGCTGCTTCCCGCTGGCCTAATCCCTGGTTCAACCTTCCATGCCTTCAGCTGATCACTGGCAGCCCGGTCACATCCTTTGGTCTCTTCTCCATATTTAGAGGACAGGGCTCCTAATTCGATGCACATGGCCCCTAAAATGCACACCTAATTAGGAGCCTTCATCCTCTAAATATCTTTAGAAGCCTCCTGTTGCTCGAGGATGTGGCTTTCCAGTGATACCAAGTCCCCCTGTATCTCCCACCTGCTACTGTGTCTAATATTTTACCCATGCTGATTCTGACCTTGTTGCTCCGAGGGGCTCAGCGTAGCAGACTTTGCGCCTCCTGGAAGCTGAGTGTGCTCCACCATGAACAGAATGGTAACATGGGCTCTGCAGAGTTCCACTGTCACTCAAGCGGGATGATGAGAGTTAAGATTTCCTTCCACACCTCCTTCCCCATCCATGCACTTGTAACTCCTTCATTTCTCCTTCAAAGCATCATCAGGGAACATACGTTGGTCTCTGTCTAACTTAGCATCCTCTGTCGCCTTTCACAACTCCAGTATCTATAATCCCTGAGTCTCTCTTTCCCAAACATCCAAAGGTTTTGAAGAACCAGTCCGTGTGTGTATGTGTGTGTGTGTGTGTGTTTGTGTGGGCTGAAGTCACCACAGGACCTGCTACATAGAGATACTCACTATTTGCTGTAAGAGAAAATTAGTTAATGGAAATTAGAGGTTCATTTGAGAATCAGAACCTTCCCCATTTCCTTTCTAGTTGATATGCCTGGGTGTAGACCAAGAGATGAATCCACACAAAGCAGAGTATTTAATTTAGGGCAAGCACTCATTTTTCTCATAGGAGGCAGAGTAACATGAACCTCAGCCCACTATAACCTGCTATCTAAGCATAAGGAAATTTCCAGAATGAGAGACCATGTGAGGGAAGTAATGGCTGCAACCGGAGATAATGTGATTCTGTCAGTGTGGACACTGCTTTTCCAGCTTCTGGTAAGTTTCCTGAACTGCCTAGTTTTGGGGCTCTGGAGGTGGAAGATCCATCATCAGCATCCTGCAAACTCAGCACCCCACCTAGAAACGCACGAGTCAACAAATTCATATCACTTCCCTTTGTCAGGCTCAGTGAATAGCATCTTGATGAGCTAATAGACATCAGCTAAAAACACGAAGCCCGAGGCCAGGGCTGCGCTGGTGACGTGGGCCCAGCCTCCTCTGTGCCTGGCACTGATGGGCACTAGCTGTGTTGGGCACACTGCAGACATACTTTGCCACCTGCTTTAACCTCGTGAAGTGTCATGAGTCCTCTGGGCCACAGTGGCTTGCTCTGGATTAGTGAACAGTCCTATTTTCTCCTTTCCCCTTGTCCTTTGTTCAGCATTTCGTTATTAATCACCTACTGTTTATGTCACGGAACTTCTTAGGCAGACTGCCCAGATCACAACTGTCTTTGTTCCTCTGGCAACGCGAGACTGGCAAGGGACTGCAACACACTGAGAAACTTGTTCCGGGTAGGATAGGGCAACTAATCCTGCTTCTTCAGAAGTCTGGGAGTGAGCAAAAGCAGAGGGGACTGGCCACTGAAATTTCAGTGTTTCACAGCTGGGTGTGGTGACGCACGCCTGAGAACTACACTCAGGAGGCTGAAGCAGACCACTGCGGGCTCCAGGCTGGCCTGGGCAGTGCAGTGCATTCAAGGCCAGCCCGCGCTATACTGTAAGACCCTGTCACAAAGGGGAGCGGGGGAGATTAAGGTTTAGAAAACTTTTTATTCTTTCCTTTTCTTTCTTTCTTTTTTTAGAAACATGGAGGATTTTTCCTGTCTTCTTTTCTCGCTATTCTTCTTTTAGCTTCATCCGTGTACTTTTGAGCTATCTTTAGATTCTGCTCAGCACAGTAATAAGTCCATAATTCCATGGAGACCTTCAGGTCTGGATTCCTGGCTTCAGCTCCCCATTTTGGTTTATATTTGGGGAATTCCTGGCTTCATGGAGGCATCTCCCTTATTTTAGCTCTTCCTTTGTCTGTACCTGGATTCCAGCTCCCTGGGATCTTATGGCCTGTTTCTATTTGTATTGATGGTGCCAATTTAAATCCAAATCCCATAAATTCTCACATAAAAATAATCCCTGGGGGTCTGAGGAAGTAGGACTACAGGTTTGAATCTAGCCTGGGTAATTTAGCAAGACCTTGTCTCAAAATAAAAAATAAAAAAAGGTCCAGGGATGATGTAGCTCAGTACAAAGGCCCTGGGTTCATTCAATAAAGTAAGCAAGCAAATAAACAAACCACCACCATAAAAACCCAAAACTAAAACCGTAACTACCAATTTTTACAGAGAAAGGTTTAGTATCATTACTGATTTAGTTCTAAGGCAAATCTTTGAGAGCCATATTACCACTTTGGTTTATATTTGGGGAAATAGGCTCCGAAGATAAACTGCTCAAGGCTCTAGCATTTCTGAGGCTTGTGTGGACATCCAGGCAAGGAGAGTCCCAAGCGTGGATACATTCTTTCCAACACAGTTGCACAGCAAGTGAGTAGAAGGATTCAGCAGAAAGAAGACTGGAGAAAGAATCTTAAAAGTAGGTAAAAGAAAACCTAAAGAAGAAGGGACTAGAGGTAATACAAATGGCAGGAGAAATTACCATGAATATAGAAAAATTAGAAGCACTGAGAAGACACAGTGACTACAAAAACTTGTGATTTGGAAAAGTCAACGAGGAACCTTAGCAGAACAGCCTGGAATTCAAGAAGTGTTCAGTGCAAGAGTGAACATTCCCGGTACCCCAAGTGCTTGGTATACACAACATACTGTGTTATAATAAGTGTGTAACAGTCATTCTAAGTCATCAAGAAACGCTTACATGAAGTTAAACTTTGCTCACCTGGGTAGGGAAATATAAAATCAATCTGAACCTTCCAAAACAATTTAGACAAATAAGATCTTATGCTAACAAGGACTGTGCTTTGCCCTTAAAACTCATTCTTCAACCATGCTTCAAAATGAGTTGCTAGACTATTTGAAAAATTATTGCTGAAGGGAAAATATGCTTTTCTTCCCTCATTTGGACATGCTAGAGATGACTAATTTTCCACGAGAATGCAGAGTCAGACAGAAGTGGCTGCTCCATCCGGGACTGTTAATCCTGCTTTGTCGTCTGCACTGGCTTGAGAAACGCCTAGTAGGTGAGTAGAGCATGCTCCTGGGTGTGTCTGGGTGGGTCATGGAGGCACGGCCTCGGGGTCTCACATCTTGTCTCTCACCGATTACTCTCTGGCTTTGTTCCCTTGCTCCGCCGAGACACTCTGTTCCACTGTGCTTTTTTTATTATGATGTTACAGGCTTGGAGTCTGTTGACCATGGACTGAACCCTCTGAACTGTAAGTCAAATAAACCTATCCTCCTTTAAACTGTGGGCACTGGGTATTACGTCCTGCAAGAGGAAAGCCAACTAATATAGTCAGGGACTACAGTTCCAGTCCCCATGCCCCTAGGGAGAGCCAGGTGCCTTCCAGTGGAACAGAACAGAAATCACTGGGAGAGTTAAACAGCCAATGCTTTCCTTTTCAGATGCCTTTATCTATGTGGTAGAATGAATTTGAACATGTTGAAGATGGAATACTCAAAGATAAAAGAGACTGAGTCCATGAGTTATGGCTTTGACCATGCAAGCAAGAAAAGACTATCCCATTTTTGAGCTAATATACACTTCTGGGAGCATCTATGTGTGACAACAAACAGTTTAATTATTATACCAGACACTCTGGACAATTTGTCTCTCTTCTACTTATTGCATTAAGAGGCTAACATGCAGGTGGCATTTTTTCCCCCTAGAGTACAGTTTTGATCACATTGATCTACAGGAGGAAAATGGTATTTCTCAAAGTAGCTCTTTACAGCCAATCCATTTCAAGAACTCTTATTCCCAAACCAGACCACCACTCATGTCTCCAAATATACCTGGCCTTTCCATAGCAGAGTCTCCACTTGGAACACACTGCCAGCCATCCCCAGTCCAGCTCCAGGGCCATCCTGCCACTGTGGGTCCTATGTAAAGGTCACTTGCCCAAGAGAGTCATCCGTAATAAAGATTGCTTGGTTTTAATCCATTCACTAACCAACCTGTGACCTTGGAGAAACAGCTTAACTTCCTTGTCTCTTATTTTTATCATCTATAAAACAGTGGTAAAAAGACAGTACATCTTGTCACCAGTCCCCACCATTCATGTGTCACTTTCTTGGGAATCTCTGTATTCCACACCATCCCACAAAAGGAGACCATGCACCGAAGGCAGCTTCATGCATTTTCATGCCCTCCTCTCCCTCCATCTCTTGGTCCCTTTTCCTTTGGTGAAAGATCTCCTTATTTCCTATGAAGCTTTATTTTTCTCCTTGTTTATATTTTGGATTTCTCAGGTAAGGGAATCCATGCAATATTTAAGTTTGTGTGTCTGATTTATTTCCCCCTTTTTAAAAGTGATATCTGAGATTAAACTATGCTACTAGCTAATGGGCTTCCTCCTTGGAAGCTGATGCAGGTGAAGCTGACCCCATCTTCGCTCTCCTCAAATCCACATCTCTTCCCTCTGTGCAGCAAGAGCCCCAACTCTGGTCACACACCGACACCCTAAACCCAGGAGTCCGTCACATGATACCCACCCTGCCCCTCCTACCTCCACCATGCCCTGTTCTCCTTCACCCTCAATTTCACAACCCCATTCACTTCTCTCCATTCGCACAGCCAACCCCTCAGTTGAGCTACCTGCCTCTGCTCACCCGACTCCCTCCAGCTCTGTTAGGGGGGTGGCTTACTTGGCCACACTCCTTACTAGATGATTTGGGGATGGCAGCACAATGACATGCAATCAACACTCCATAAATGGTCTCCATCTCTACCTCAGGCTCTGAGCAATTGGAAGAGGCCAATGGACAAGTCAGTCCTCACCCTCTATCCCAAGAGCAGGGCCTCTGGAGTCTGGCTCATAGCCTCGCATTCAAGAATAAAGGCACCTGAACATGTTTCAATCCATATTCAGTGTAAAGGATGACACTGATCTTTATTGTGAGTGATAGGGGGCAGGGGATATATCTCTTGGAGTTAATGACATTGTGAAACAGTGAAAGGGGCCACAAACACTGGTGGCTGGACGGGCACTTATGGCTTGCCTCGATGTGATTTGCATCACTGTTTCTGTCAGGAGCGGAGGTGGAGGGCCTCTTCCACCAACACCTCGCCCTCCGACTCCTCCATCACCTGGGGAAACACTCATCCGGGACAAAGAGCTCTTGAAAGGCCGGTCACGCAAAACACCAGGCCCATGACCTGGGACCTCTGCCTGCTTTGCTTGTGATCAGGTTTAGGTTGCACACACCCATGGGGTCAGGGCCAGACTCCAAGAGTTATCTTCCAGTCAGGCATGGTGGTGCATGGACACCTGTAATCTCAGCACTCTAGGAGGCTGAGGCAGGAGCAATGCCAGTAAGAACTGAGGTAGGGCAATTAGTGAGTTAGCAAGATCCTGTACCAAAATAAAAAAAAAAATTGAAAAGAGCTAGAGATGTAATTCAGTGTGAAAGAACTGGGATTGAACCTCAGCGCACGCACACACGCAAAGTATGCTTCCCAGTGTGCCGTTTGTACCTACACCCATCCGTCCACCCATCCAGCCATGTCCACAGGGGACTGTACGGGCAAGTGGCTAAGTAAGTAAAACATGTCCCATGGTTGGTACCTGCTGTCCTTGTAGGGTCACACTGCTCCTTCTCACATGGAGCCAGAGCTCTACGTGCCCCCAGAGAGTCACTAAGCCTGGCCTTCAGAGCCCCTCTCGATGACATCGCCGCAAGCCAGTGCCGTGGCTGGATTCCGGCCCCTGAGACAAACTTGTGCCAGCTCCGTGTCAAGTCAGCACACGCGTGTGCCTTTTATTTTATTTTGAATTTCATATATTGTTATATGAGAAAAGTAATTATTTCATAAGCAATGCCGAAATAAAATTTGCCAGTCAGCCAAGTATGGGAGCACAGGGGTCGCTCGGTGGTCGCTGCTGCCTACAGGCTCTGCTAGCCCTTCCTGCCCTTCTTGCCCTTCCTGCCCTTCTTGCCCTTCTTGCCCCCCTCTCCCTCCGAGCTCTTCTCAGCCTCTGAGCTCTGCTCGTCTTCCGAGCTCGGCTCGCTCTTCTCACCCTTCTTGCCCTTCTTGCCCTTCTCGCCCTTCTCACCCTTCTTGCCCTTCTTGCCCTTCTGGGGTGGCTCTTCGGATTCCTTGGCTGGGGAGGTTTCATTAGTATATGACTCTGTGCCCCTGGTAGCTGTGGCCTCCTCATCAGAGGAGTCCTTGTCGTGCAGCTTCTGCACCATGCTTTGCTGGCGGGTGACACTGAGAGGCCTGTTCATGTCCCTGAGCCACAGTGGTCGCCAGAAGCTTTCCTCACTGTCCTTATCCTTTAAGTTCTTCCTTCTCCGACCGAAAAGGCCTCTTGAGGACCCTTCTTGATCTTCCTCCAAGGCTGTTCTGTGGGAACAAATCTCAATGAGACAGAAAATGATGATTAGAAGCATCACAACTGCCGTCATGGATATTGCAATGACGAGTTTGTTGTTGTAGCCATGGCCGGGCACGTCCTGCGTGGGCTCCTTTGACCGGTCTGCCGCCTTCTGACCACTCGCAGCTCCGGTGCTCTCGTTGATGTAGGTCTCACTCTTCCACTGCTCCGTGTCCCACTGGGCCTGGGAAACCTTCTCTTCCTGCTGCTCACCAAGCAGCTTCAGCAGGAGACCCGTCCTGGAGATGAGCTTGGCACAGGCCAGCTGCACCTGGGGCTCAGAGCAGTCCATTTTCAAAGTGCGAATCACGTAAGAGATGAGCCTCCTGACCTCCTTGTTGGGAATCAGGACATGAAGCTGCTGGTTTAGCTGGGTTTCAAACTGATCCCCGGGCAGCGAGGGGAAAGACAGGTCTCTGAGGGGCAAGTCAGTGCTGCGGTGGTCACTGGCAGGCTTCTGGTCCAGTGTAGACACATCATTGGGTGTCAGGCCACGCGTAGACACACCGGTGGACTTCAGGTCCGGGGTAATCACAACGGTGGACGCTAGACTGAATGCAGTCACAGGAGAATCTATGGCAGAAACAGGAGCATTTGTGGTAAAAGCATTTCTTTCGGAGGCATTTCCTGCGGTCTGGTTTTCTGCGGCAGTGTTTCCCACAGAGAGTATGGCAGGAGCATGTGATTCGGAGAAGGGATTCTCCTGAAGGCGCAGGTCTCCCGAGGAGGACGAGGAGGAGGAGGAGGAGGAGGAGGAGGAGGAGGAGGAGGAGGAGGAGGAGGAGAG